>VZSC01014158.1:0-26889 GCA_013398225.1 Steatornis caripensis
GAATACCATGTAGAACCCAACTATCACTACAGGAAATACATACAAGTCAAACATTTAACCCTACATGTCAAGCCTCAGCACCCTGGAGATTTAGTCTCCTCATCTACCACTCCAGCTGCCTCTGCCAGAAGGCTCCGGTCCTCCCCTCGGCTCTTGCCAAATGCTACAGGAATGACTGTCCTCATCTGCTGCCAACAGCCACTTGAGCTGAGAGGACTGCACCGTGTGGGCTCAGTGGTGTAAGCATATCAACAGGTTCACCAGAGACTCCTATCACTATTCCACATACATCCCCTGGGCAGGACAGCTCCAAACCAAACAGACACACACAGACTGACACTACACAGAACACTCCTCAAATATGAGAGAAAACTCTCAGCAAGAAGGATGGAACCGGGAGGTCAAATACTGTCATGCTAAAAGACCTGCAGGACCGCGATAGCGACCTGAAGAGGCTCTGCGGCAAGCCCGGAAAGAGAAGAACATCACAACCCGT
Source organism: Steatornis caripensis (assembly GCA_013398225.1). NCBI lineage: Eukaryota > Metazoa > Chordata > Aves > Caprimulgiformes > Steatornithidae > Steatornis > Steatornis caripensis. The sequence goes on from VZSC01014158.1 coordinate 497, forward strand.
GACAACGCGTTATTCTCCATGCTGAGATGGCAGACATGCAGGAAGGTTTGCTTCAAGACCTAAGAACGTAATGATGCAGGGAAAAAGTCACGGTCTGTTAAAATGAACAGTTATAGAGTAGAGCTGTTGTCAAAACCTGGAACCGCACCGCAGAAGAATAACGTCTAAACACTTCAAGGCGTGACACCGATCCGTGCTTTAGCTAGTCATGGAAGAAAAGCACCTGATTGGTGCAATGCTGATAAGCAGAGGCCTCAGAGATGCAAAGGCTGGTGTCTGAAGCATCTTCCGTGCTCCTACACTGGAAAGAGCAATAAGGACATCAAGACCTGAGAAAAGCCTATAAACACAAAAGACAGGCTATACATATACACAACACCACAAAACACAAGCTGGAACTGCCCTGCCCGCGCTACCGTCGTGTTGATAAGCAACCGGCTCCTTTTACTTGCCCAAAAGGGACTGTTCCCCAACAGCCCTCTAACCTGAATTAACTTTAACATCCCTCCCTGCAAATCCAAACACTCTCCGCTCCTCCCACACCTGCCCCACCATGGTCCCTGAACTCAGCTTGAAGACAGCCAGGGACATGAAGCAATGCTGAACAAAAAACTCCACGTCAGCTATCCGGGATGTTCAGCAGTCACCAGTTCCTCTGTCATCTGCACGAGCAAAACCCAAACGGTGCCAACAGTAAGTATCACATTGGTCAACGACAGCCTCTTCCACAACATCTACCTCCTCAGCAGCACCGTAGCATCACACTCACCCGCTCCACAGTCAGATAGCACTGCTGCCATCAGTTGTAGTACCTAAAATACCAAGACAAACAAAACAACTGGCATGCTTGTGAGAAGCCGCTGGCCCCAGGCTCCTCTGTGTTACTACCCCGGCTCACTTTAAAAGCTCATCCCATTCCAAAATAAAACCACACAGCACCTGCAAAAACAAAGGTAAACTGTTAACAGAGCTGCATAGATCACTTTGTTCTTAGGCACCAATCTGACCAACAAGCACTGCACTTGAATACCCTGTGTCAGCTGCTCATTGGGACCTGCTCTTCTAAACCATGCCCTGCCTTCAACAGGCTCCTTATATTTTCCATCTTCCTACAGACTCTGGGCTCTCGTACAGGCCCACAAGACTAATAAGATCCTAGTATTTACATTCTACAAGGATCCTGCAGTGAGCCACAAAGTTTCCAAGGACAAGATGGTACTCTATAAGTTACTGCAAAAGGCGAGAAGCCATCCCATAACCCAAAAGATACTGTAGGTGGCATCCTTACTGCTTCCCTTAGAAACACTGAAACTGCATATATGGATGCATGCAAGATGCTTATTTTAACTCCTGTACAACCTCACCAGAAGCCCTGCTAAAATTACATTAGCAACTTACACAGCATGCAGACATACTGGTGAAAACAAACAGGTTCTAACTCTGACAAAGCCATGAATTCTAGGAAATTACTATACACCTCAAGGAAAAAAATATAACCAAAACATACTATGAAAACACCTTATTGACCCTGAGCACTCAATACAAACTCACTCATCTGCAAAAATAAGAAAAAAAGCTGCACAGAAACACACTTTCTCCTATAAAGGCACCTGAACCTTGACCACAGCTAAAGGACTTACCTCAAAAACAGACAGCTGTTGCATCTCTGTGTCAAAAACCAGCTGCCCAAGCAAGTGAGAGTACTCTAAAATTACTATTGAATACAGAAACAAAGGAGAACTCACTCCAAGAGCAGAATGACCTCCCCGAGCAGAGGCTGCGGCTCATATACTCCCGGGCCCTGCCCACCACCCTTCCCAGAATCCCCAGGGAAAGGGGAGGGGTGAACCAGCACGAGGTATAAAGGCATCCAGAGGCGCACCAGGGCACTTACTTAGCTGCCTTAAGCTTACACCGGGCAAGGTGCCAAGCAGCTTAAGTGACTAGTGCTGGAAATGACAACACCAAAATGGGCCTCCAGGGACACAGAGGCGCATCTGGACCTTGAATTTCATATGGAAAGTCGCTTCCGTTGTTCACGGAGAACGTCCGTTGATAGAAACTGACCTTCAGGGGTACAGAGTCGCTTCTGGACCATAGAGTTCATACGGGAGGTCACGTCTGGTGTTCCGGAGGACTTCTGATCATAGAAACGGTCCTCCAGCGTTATAGACTCACCTCCGTACCATAGAGATCGTACTGGAAGTCCCTTCCGGTCTTTCGGAGGACTTCCGATCATAGAAACGGTCCTCCAGTATTATAGACTCGCCTCTGCGCCATAGAGATGGTACCGGAAGTCACTTCAGGAGGACTTCCGATTATAGAAATGGTCCTCCACGGTTATAGAGTCGCCCTTTACCATAGATATCGTACCGGAAGTCACTTCCGGAGGACTTCCGATCATAGAAATGGTCCTCCAGTGTTATAGAGTCGCCCCGTACCATAGAGATCGTACCGGAAGTCACTTCCTGTGTTCCGGAGGACTTCCGATCATAGACACGGACCTCCGCTGTCATAGAGTGGCCCCCGTAGCATAGAGATCCCGCCGGAAGTCGCTTTCGGTGTTACGGCGGACTTCCGATCATAGACGTGGACCTCCAGCTAGTACAGAGTCACCCCCCGTACCATAGAGATCGTACCGGAAGTCACCGCCACTGTTCCGCAGAACTTCCTATCATCGAAAAGGACCTCCAGGGATATAGAGTCGCCTCCTGACCACAGAGTTCATCCCCGAAGTCACTTCCGGTGACGCTGAACCACTTCAGATGAGGGAGACGAACCGCTCGTGCTAGACGGGCGCTCCCAGACCACGCAGTTCGTTCGGGACGCTGATCTCCCGAACCACAGAGAGGGGCTTTAGTATCACACCGTTCGTACCCGAACTCGTGCACGGCGCTCCGCTATTTCTTTTTTTCCCCCGAGGTCGTCGTTTCAATTGTTAACACTTTGCGCGCTCGGAGGGGCGGGGGGGGAAATTGCATAACTGGTTAATTTGCATAATAAGCAGTTATTTAGTATTGCAATTGAAAGTAATGTCTGACCGTCATTGCCACAAATTCTTGTAAGCACCTATTACTCCCACCTGGAATACCAATTACTGAATATTACTACATACAGTAAATATTAGTATATACTATACCACTGGGGGCAGCGGTAGAAAATTGCTTGCTGCCTGGGTGTAAATTTTTTATTTCATTTATTTATTTACTCCCCAGGAGTATTGTTTTATATTTTTTTTTACTGCTGCGAATTACATTTTAAAAATTTATTTAAATAAAGCAAAAAAAAATCTAGAAGTGAGGCAGGCAAAAAACTACAGACAAAAAAAAGACAGGGGCCACAAACCAAACATCTTTATTAACGCTGTATCTCAGTTCTAATGAATACAAAAATCAGCTCGTTCAGTAAAGAGTCAGTTAACCACCGTAAGTATGCGGGATACACGTGGGTAGAAAGGTGCACAGGTAGACATGCGTCTGGATGCCCTACACCATGGGGTCGACCTGGGATCATCCACAGCAGACAACTCACCTGGGATAACCCGCAAGAGATAATCCACTCTGCGTAACTGACCCAGACTGGACAATCCCCAGCAATGCCCCTCAAACTGCCAGCGTTTCACCCCAAATTTTGTTGGCTTTTGGGGGGAGTTTATTCCTCTTCCATAACGTAAGAAGTGGAGGTGTTTTGCTTTTCCAAATTGGGCAATTTGGGGTTTTTTCAGTGCTTTTCCACAACATAAAAATTGGTGATTTTGGGGGTTTGTGCATGAAAACGTCTGGGGTTTTTTGGTTTTGTTTTCCATCTACACAATCCAGGAGCCCCAAATCATTGAGGTTTTTACACTAAAAAAAAAAACGTTGGGTCACTATATATCTGTTTAGAATTTTTATATATTCTAAAACCTTTATGTAGTATGGTAGGTACAGGCTTTTATTTTGAAATCCATTTATATATACAAGAACAGTATTTTTAAATATTTATAAACAGTAGATATTTTTCTCCAGTTCAATTCTTTGCATTCATATTTAAAGTTGTTAATATTTTTTATTCCCCCTCCGTGAATTTTCACACAGGGCTGTGGTGCTTCTTTTGGGGGGGGCTCTCCCGTGACCCCCACGTCCACCGCTCACCTGCTTCTCCGCTGCATCATCGCCCCCCACCCCTGTGACATTCCAGTGCCCCAAACTACATCAGCACCACCAGATACCCACCACTCCCCTTTTTATTAACCCCCCAAAAAAGGCACAAAACTAGGGGAACTGCCCCAGCTGGCAGCTCTTACTTTAATAATGTAATTTACATAGGTACACACCCCTACCCAAAAAAAGGGGAAACGTGTTAGAAAAATACAGGGGGGCGGACCCCCCAAAGGGGTGCAGGACCCCCAACCCCTGTCCCGCAGGGCTGGCGGCTGCCCCACCGCAGAGACTTGGCATGCCAGAGGACGGTGCCATGTCTCTCGCTTGGGCTGTTCTCCGGCACGCTCCCACTCCGTTCCCGCGCTGGGTCAGGTTCCCCAGAGCAACAAACGTCCCCAGCCTCTGGTGGCCCTGCACTTGCCCCACCAGAGCCTTCACTGCTGCACCTGCCACGGCAGACACAGCCAGGAGCCTCCAGGCACAGGGCTGGCCCCTTACCATCAGCACGCTCATCCACCGGCAGGCAAACCGTGGCCGGGGGGGTATCGACCGCACCGTGCAAGAAGCTTACAACCACACATCTGGAAAACAGAAATCCCAAATTGTATTTCAGCACATTAAAAAAAANTAGTAAACGAAAGTTAGCATCATTCCCGGTAAGTCACAAAGCTAAAATCAGACTCTAAATCACTCTCATCAGAAACTTGCTAGTACGTCATTTGAAGGATCTGAGCAGGTTTACTTAAAAGTGGCAGGAAAAGAATTCTATTTAATACCCGTGTAACAGGAACGAACTGACCATTCTATCGACTTCTTGTTTGGCTTGGAACCGTTCAAATGACTCCTACAGACTACATTTCAGCATAATGAAACATCACTCGAGAAACTGACTTGAGTATTTAGGACGTTATGCAACCTGTAGTTATGCAGCTAAGCAAGGCTGCCTCGCGCAGGGCGAGGAAGTTCCACCGGCAATACAGAACCATTCCAGGATCGCCGATCAAGAATCTGGCCCTGATATATTACATGCCCTGCCACGGCATCGTTTTTTACTTTTTAGTGAAATATTTAGAGGTCTCGGACTATTCCTCCAGGCACAAGGGAACGCTTCTGACATTCTGAAAGTGTTCCACAAGAGCAGAGGAGGAAAGATTTAATAGACGCGCACGGGAGGTGGCGTGGCGTTTNTCTTTTCAGCACTGCTGCAGGGAGACAACTCCGCGAAGCTGCAGGACAAGGCCGCGCAGCAATCAGAATCTATGCCGACGGACCCACCGCGACAGCCACAGTCCTTGCGCAGCTGCTACTGCCGCGCATCTCATTCGCTCGATAGAGCTGAAACTGACATTTGGCCTTTCCTTCCCTTTTATTTTCCCCCCCTCAAAAGAGAGTGGAAAGTCCTGTTGCTGGGGNGACGCGCACGGGAGGTGGCGTGGCGTTTATCGTCTGCGAGCAATGCCCGCGGCAGATGAGAGCAGGTGACACCAAAGGGACAACAGAGCCATGTGACACAATGCTGACGCAGCAGCTGCAGCTGCGTGCTTCCATTCGCGAGGCAAGAAGGGTTTGAGCAGGCGTGCTCTCTGTCCATCAAAAAGCCACAAACAAGGGAAACATTACAAGCAACGCGAGGCAAGCACCAGAATGAGGAAGAAGGAATTTCAGAAGCCCTGCAAACCAAGTGCCGGAACAGGACATCGAGTGGAATACACATCTCTGAATGTCGCTGCGATACCGATTGATGCAACACGCAACATCCCAGACCCTGAGCGGACTCCTTGGTCTAGTCGGCAGGCTCCAGTCCTGCACTAAACCCAGTTTACTGGGATGAAATTACCAGATTAAAACTAGACCANTTGAAGATCCCCTCTGATGGGAAGTTCATAAAACCCGCACAAGACAACCTGAGAAGCAGCGCTGCGTCCCAACCGAGAGCATGCAACAAACACGGCCAGTAAGCCAGGGGCGGGGTGGGGGAACTCCAACAGCTCTAGTGCTNAAGTGCCGGAACAGGACATCGAGTGGAATACACATCTCTGAATGTCGCTGCGATACCGATTGATGCAACACGCAACATCCCAGACCCTGAGCGGACTCCTTGGTCTAGTCGGCAGGCTCCAGTCCTGCACTAAACCCAGTTTACTGGGATGAAATTACCAGATTAAAACTAGACCAGCTCACAGGTGATTAACTCCAGAACCGTCGGACCAGGGAAGCACAGTGCCAAGACNTTCTAGAGCTGGACACGTACCGTTCTCCCACGCCGCCTCTGAGGTGACTCCCAGGGTCCATCAAAGCAGCACTCCCGCACACCACTACTCTGACTGTCTCCACCAGGCACTCCTGGACACCCCAAGCGGCGTCCGTGACCTACGGACGGAGCACGAAAAAACGCCAGCAAGCCATTATGTGGGGGCACCCACCTTTCTGGGAACTGGGACCCACACAAAAACTGCTAGCTTTGACGTATTCCAGCCCTGACAACTTTCCAGANGGAAGCACAGTGCCAAGACATCTGGCACCAGCCACGCCCGGGCACTGCACTGCTGAAACCGCACAGGCCGTGTCAAAATAGGCAACAGCTCGCTAACGAGCTCTCCAAAGGGAGCGCAGTGCAGGCAGTCTCCCCCTTTTCCACCACGCCAGTCCATCTCTGCCAGGCCCACATTAAGCATTCACTGGAGAGACACAGCTGGACGCTCAGCTTGAGAAAGCTTGGGGGAAAGCCCTTCCTCCAGCTCCAGGCTTCACAAGAGGACACACCCCTCCGCAGCCAGCTCTCTGCTCCGGTCGGCAGCTGGCAGAATTCAGCCGCCGAGCGGGCAGGGGCAAGTGGGGAAGGTTTGCTCGGGAGACGGAAACAAGCCTTCGCCGTAAGTGGTTCTACCTATCGCATACCAAGCGGGGAGGGTAAACTACTCAAAATTAGTGTCCTGCACACACACACAAAAAAAAAAAACAAAACAACAAACCTACCAGCCTCATGGGGTTTCTTCAGTTGGTCGGTCGGTTTCTTTTGGGGTTGGAATCAAGCCGCCCAGGACTTACACTTTGCCGATGCGTGCGTCGGCTAGAGCCTCCTTTGGGGTGTAACCGCAAAACCTCGGTCAACTTCACAATTAATTCGTCACAAACTTGCAAAAACACGTCCTTTTGCACAGAGGAGTAAACAGGCCAATATTCTGCTAAGTTTTGCCCTTCACCTTCCCTCAGTGCCGACAGTAACTAAACGCAGTACCAGGCGAGGCTCAAGAGGCGCACATCCAAGTTGAAGTGACTTACCACAAGTTAAGCGGAAAAACCAGCAAAACCATCAGAGACCAGGACATTCTCTTGCTTCCAAGGTAAGACAGATCATCCCTCTAGGAAAAGGGAAAAAAGGAAGTGTTACTCAAGCAATGAGCCAGTTAGCAAGTTACTTCAGCGCATACCATCCCTTTATGCTCACAGAGGGGAAAAAAAAAAAAAAAGGCATAACTTTTAATAGTTAAAATATCAATGGAAGTTACTGCTTGGTTACAGCAGTGAGCTTAATAAACCCGTAAGTATGCGATGCTCTATCAGAAGCAGCAGTTTCAGGTTCCTTCACCTCCTCCAAACACTTGGCAAAGCCATTTTTCACCAAAGTCGTCAGCAATGTTCTTCTAAGAATAAAAGCAAACCCCGGCAACGATGAACCAGTAATTACAGATTTGAGCAAGACGGAGCCAGCCATTTTCTCGGTACGTACAGCGAATTCTGGAGCCGGGCAGGACGTGGTTCTTTCTCTCCAAACAAATAAAGTGGGGCTACAGGACACAGAATGTGGAATTAAAACACAGGGAGGGAGCCAGACGGACAGAGAGACCGGGGGGAAATCCAGATAGGCTATAAGGGACAGAGGGAGGAATTAAAAACTGGGGACAGGGAGCCAGACAGAGATGATGATCACATGGAACAGCGGTAGATGCAGGGAGAAGAGGGAGGAATTAATAAATAGTGACACGGAGACGGACAGAGAGGGACAGAAAAACGCAACAATAGCCATGGGCTACAGGGCAGACGGGAAGAATTAAAAAGCTGGGGCAGTTAGACGGACAGAGATATGGAGAAAAGAAAAAAGTGACGGGCTACATGGCGGAGATGGATAAATTAAAAAATAGGGGTGGGAAGCAAGAAAGAGTGAGCTGAAGGAAGCAAGGCGGGGGTTAAAAGCAGGGGCTGGGGAGCTGGGAAAGGAGACACTGAGAAAGAAACAGAATCGTGACACGCTACAGGGCCTAGAAGGAATAAATTGAACAACAGGGACAGGGAGACAGACAAAGAGAGAGCGAGAGAAAGACAAAATATCGACGGGCTTGTGGGGGTGTGCTGCCCCCCACTCCTCAGCTCCGCTTAAACGGCAGCCACCCATGGTGGTTGTGATGGCTGCATCTGGCTGAAGTCAGAACCTTGGGAGACAAGTAACAGCACACTAGCTGAGGGCTATAAATCTTCCTCAGCAGCTGAGGGCCAGTTGAGCATGTGCTAACCAAAGTGCGGCTAGTATGCCAATATAAGTCAATTATCTTACTCCATAAATAGTGGACAGTGCAGGGCCCATCGGGCTCTCCCGCACGGCAGCGGGCTGCACGACACGATCTCCCCTCGAGTAGGGACGCCTCTCGAGGTTACTCGTCGAGGCTGAGAGAGTCTTTATCGCGTCTGATACTTGGCAAGTGATTTGGGAATAAGCACTGAAACTCTGAAATGTTAGCTAAGTGTCACGAAGGACTGATTTTGCACACATATAATCCTTTAGACATAAACCATTGACCAAGTCTGGGACTAGGATTGGGTCTAGCCACACCCGGACTCCTCTCTGAGGAGGAGTTTAGAAAGCAAGGGGGTCCTTTCTGAACCTCATGACTCAACGGCAGGGTCTCCCTGACAGTTTGCCTGACCCCAACCTCTATGCAGTAAATAACCAAGCGTACCTTGCCGTGGAATCTTGTGAAACCACTGTCGCATTTACTATCAAACTTTGTTCAATCCCTGTTTTATATCAATAAACATACGGCTGCTTCTCTCTTACGAGTGAAGAGATGCATCACTCATTCCATGACAGGGCTACAGAACACAAAGGGAGGAACACAAAAAGAGGGACCGGGAGCTGGACAGAGAGGGACAGGGAAGGAAAAAACAGCCACAGCAACAGGGCACAGAGCGGGAAGACCTAAAAGATGGGGACAGGGAGCCACTCAGAGTGAGATGGAGAAAGGAGGTACAGGGGAGCAGAAACCAAATCGCAGCAGAGTGGGCAAGAGAGGGGGCGAGGGAGGGACCAGGGCGCACAAGAGGCGAAACGGGGTCCCGAGGGCCCAGGACGCACCACAGCTCTCGCTCTTGGCGCTGCCGGGAGAATTTGACAGCTCAGCCACTTCTCCATTTTCTGCAGCTCCGGTTGCCTGGCTGTCCTCCACCTAACGGAGGACACGGGCGTCTCGCAGCTCTGACGACACGAGGTTTCTGAGACGTGCAGCCTTGCTTGCACGTACATAAGGCGGCCGTACCGCGCTTTGCGTTACGCACACAGACTGACGGTGCTCCTTTGCGCTCTGGCCTCCTGCAGACCACGAAGAGGAAACCTTCGACACCTGGAGAAGCAGGCTTTGTCTCGCCGGAGGCGGGAGGCAGCTGCCAACCAACTGACGGCCTTCAACGTCGTCTTCTTTACTTTTCTCCGGCCCCTCCGGCTGGGGCCACGGCAGCTCCTGCCCACAGCCAGTGAGTGCTCCGCCTGTCCCTTTTCTGCCCTGCGCCATGAGGACAGCGAGGCCAGGCAGAGCCAACCCACACAAACGTGACGTGGGTGCAGTCAACGGCATCCCCAGGAGAGGACCGGACAACCGCATCCTCGGCACGGCCTCTGGCAGAGGGAAAGAAGAAGCAGTGACCGTTATTATCACAGATCGCACCTGGGCAGCGCTCTCGGCAGCCTCGTGAAGGGAGAATCAAGCACATTCAAGGGCCAGTTTGTGGCCTCCTCAGCAGGGCTCAGGGGCAGCCTGGGGCTACGGGCCAGGCTTCAGGGGAGGCGCTGGAGCTGGGGGCAGCTGCGCAGGGCAAGCGGGGCTGGGGGACGCTGAGGGGAGCTCTGGGAATTTCGGGAGGCGCCTGGCGTCTGTGCCTGGGTAAGCATCTTACTTCTTCCCCACTTTCCTTCCATCAGCTCTGGCCCGCCTCCGGCGGTCCCAGAGCCTGATGCAGCAGGTTGCTTGAATCTTTCCGTCCTGCCACCCCCGGAGGGCCAGCGGGCAGCAGACAGCCCTGCGCTCATCAAAGGGGCTCACTCGCCTCCTGGTTGTCCTGGCCCTCACCCACACTGGCAATCGCACCCCGCACGCCGCCGTGCTGCGGCAGCAGCGAAGGCAACAGCAGCGCTGCTGCGCACCTGTGCGGTGCCGGCGCTGCAGTCCCGCGCTGCGAGCACGCGGCAGCGGCGAGCACCTGGCGGGCGGCGTTTGCCCCAGCGCGGCAATTCCGCGCCTTGCACGCTGAGCGCTTGCCGACAGCGTGGCACTTTCTTACCGGGAGACAGCAGCGATCACGGCCGCACCACACCGCGGGCACAGCAGTATCGCTGGCGTGGGGAGGCCTCAAGGTACCTGGGGGTGTCTTTCTTTCAGCCTATCCTCTTGCTTCCCCCGACCCTCAGGTTACTAACTAGAGGATGCACTTACGTACCTAATGGGTAGGACCGCCACAGCAGGACCACCCTGACCCCCTTGCGGGGAGCCGCTGCCCCACCGCCCCGCTCCGAGGCCCGCCTGCCTCCCACAGCTCCCAGCTGTCAGCATCCACAGGACAGAGCACGTGCGCCAGCTGATGCGAGGGAGGAACAAAGCCCCTGAAGAGAAGGGAAAATCTTCCTTGCGCTCCCAGCGGGCTCTGCCTCGCGCACCCTGGGGCCAACTGTGGCCGGGATTAGACCTTCAACGCACTGCCTCTAGGGAGCGGTGTCCCCAGCACACACGAGACAGTCCCACAGCCACCGAAGGGTCTCGCTCGCCTCAGCAGAGCGCACTCGGCACCAAGCGGTCCCAACCCCTGAGGCCCGCACGCCACCATCACGCGCACGCCACCATCATGCCGGTTGCAGGCACCGCGCATGCACCGGCTGCCGACGTTGCGGGCGGGAGGCGGCAAGGCAGAGCGGGCGAGAAGTGCTCGCGGCACGGTATTGCACCGCTCCCGTTCTCTGCGCCCCCCCGCCGGCGCTCGCAGTGCGGTACCGCGCCGATCCGGCTCTCTGTCGCGAGCGCCCCCCGCCCCCGCCCAGCAGCTGGCTCACACACGCGCACTGGAGCTCGCCGTGCACGCGGCCGCACCGCGGTGCGGCTGCTGTACGGGTGTGCGGGTACGGCGGAGCAGCTCCGAGACTGACTGCCCGTCCCCCCGACGACGGTGAGCACCGAGAAGCCAAGCCAGTCTGCCGCCGAGCCGAGCGGCAGGAAGAAGCGGCGAACACACGTGGTGCTCCTCCTAGTTACTTGCGGAACGTGGCGGGTACTGCGCATGCGGCGAACTGCAGTACTGGGCTGCGATCAGTCGAGGGCAGCAGTGAGCCGGGCGGCGGTGCGGCACGCGCGTGTCGCCCCGCGCTGCCTGTTGGACGGTGATCGAGGGAGGGCAGCAGTGAGTACGGCGGGAGCTGCGGCACCGGGTTGCGGTCACCCGGAGGCCGCTGTGTGGACGGCGGCACTGCGCATGCGTGAGAAAGCAGGCCGGAGCGCCGTGCTGGGCTCGGCCGCGGGCAGCGGTGAGCACCGCGGCAGTACTCCGCATGCGTACGCCACCTCCACCCTCACCCACGTCCTGTACGGTAGTAAATTGAGATCAACGGTAAGCAACCGTGAGGAACCGCGCATGCGTGAGAAGGCCGTCTGCGGTACTGTGCCGGGATCGCGGAGGGGACGCGCGAGCGGGGCGGCGCACTCCGCATGCGTGCTCTCTCCCGCGGTACTCTATCGATTAGGTGGTGCCTCCGGTAAGCACGACTGCGGTAATGCGCGTGCGTGCCTCCAGCTGCAGTAGCGGGTTGTGACTAGCGGAGAGCCGGTGAGAAGGCGGCGCCAGTGCGCATGCGTGAAGTGGACAGCTGGCAGGACGGCCCAAAATGTCCCGACGAGGGCTGGAGAGATTGATAGAGGAGTAGAGCGACGATAACGAAGACAGAGCATCTGGGACAGGAAAAGAAGGGCAGCGAGCAAGGCGGACAGGTGGCTAGAGGTGGTGGTCAGGCAGAGGGATAGAAACAGAAGGACAGGGAGCTGGACGGAGGGATGGAGAAAGAACTGCAGCTGCAGAAAATACCTCCAAGTCCAGGCTGTACGCAGCCGATGCCTAGTGCTCGAGGCTAGCGGGCACTCTCCAGCATCTGTCAACTCCACTGCCTTGGTATCCGTTGTGACAATAATTAGTGATCTGCTGCTTGCTGACAGACATAGAAAAGGGCATCATCCTATGAAAGCATAAAGCAATGCAAAAACTGAAAGCCCTGCAGAAAAGCACAAGAAACCAAATTTAGTATACAAATATAAACACATCTAGTACAAACGAGGTAAAGGAGAACACGCAAGCCACAAGGACTGTTCCCGCACCCCCGTTTTGAAGACTACCACAGCATTTGGGTTTGCTGCGAGATAAAAATCAGACATTAGCCACTGCAGGTTGACCTTTCACGAACTCCCGGTGCCCGCATTTTTGGCATAAGCATGCCACGCCCCTCTTTCAGTTCGGGGATGCACAAGCAGATCCACTTCTTTAAACGCTTGCTGATTGCCTCACATCAGACCGCAGGGCTGAATGCTGACTGGCACCAGGGGAAAGATGTGAACCCCTCTAAATGGTTCACAGCCTACCGTTTAGGGTTCGGGGCTTACAATTTATGATCTAAGGATTTGGACCTTTTCATTTAATGGTAAGCCGTAAACCCTGAACCTTAAGTGTTAAACTACGTATCTTGGAACCCAAATGATTGTTGGTGCTTTACAACTGATGGATGAGGTTAGATTTTGAATCCTGTGCCCCGATCAGTAAATAAGTAAACTGTGAGACCTGACCGATAGATACGGAGTCTCATAGAATAAAGTCATAAACTGTCACTCCTGAGTGGGAAACTGTAAACAGTGAACTCTAAGCAACCGATGGAACAGGAGTGACTGAGCCCCCACTTCTGAGCAATACACGCCACAGCACATAAAAGCAGGAAAACAGTAAAAAAAAGCTGAGGAATTTTTGCCTACAGCTTTTAAAGTTTCCACTTCCTTTGGAACTGTAGCAGAATGTAGCAGAACAGGAGCACGCACACCGGGAACCTGTTACAGATGCTGTTCATAGGTCTGATTTTAGCTACCATATGCAAGAATCAATCGATCGGAATGCAGTAAGCTGCACTTGCACTGAACCTACCTGCGTCACCACGAGCACTAATTCATCTCCATTAGAGACATAATATTTTTGGTTCCCTCAGCTCCATGTCCAACATCCAGAGGCAGTTTCACTGAAAACTGCCAGCTGATTTTAAACTGTCTTGTCACTTACCGGCACTCTCAGGCGGGCCTGCCAATAGCAGGACTGTCTGCCCCCCAGAGCCGCCACATCACCATCCCGGTCCAGGGCCTGCCTTCCTCCCCACAGTTCCCAGCTGTCCGTGTCCACAGGGCTGACTGCACACCCTGGCTGGCACTCGGGAGAAACTGGGGCCTTAAAGTCAGGACAAGGGATAGGAAAGTCAGATCTGCGCTCTCAGCAGACCCTGCTCCGCACGCCCCTGCACCGAGTGGGCCTGGGCCGAGACCCCAGAGCTTGCACCTCCGCTTCCAGGCAGCCACAGCCACAGCGGGCAGGAGCCATCCCCAAGCCTGCGACTGCCGAAGGTCTTGCTCACCTGACCGGTGTCCCTGACCCTCACCTGCCCCTGCCACGGGCAAGGGGCCCTGCCCTCTGCCATGCCGCCCCCGGGCACTGCACATGCACTGGCCACAAGTCGAGGAGAGCACGTTTTTGGGCACTGTGAGGTAAATGGAGACCTCAGTCTTGGGTTTTTCTATCTCACTTGAGATTCCTCGAGGATTACAGCAGCCTTCTCTGTCTTCTGCTTGCCAGTCTGAATATGGCACATGCAACTTAAATAACTGCGTTAACCATGAAGAGAAGGCTGAGGAATAGGTTACTTTGGGAGTTATATTTTTTTCCAAACCCTATGTAGTAGGCAGAGAAAGTCAAGACTGAAGGTACACGACAGCAGGTGGTTGTAGCACAGTTCCTCTTGTGTGCACTACTTTGTAAATCTAACATCCTTAAGTTGTATCAGATTCTTTAACCGAATCTTGCACAATAAACACTTTACAGTGGTCAGTATTTAAAAGAAAAGCAAGAACAACTGAATGCTCTTCAAGGCAAAACTAAAACTTTTTTCGATAAAAACTTCACACAGCATCTTAAAAAGGACTCCAAAGATAATTCATCCTCATTAACATTGGTTTCCCCATCCATTCTTAAATATAATTGCACTCGAATCTTTGCTCATGAAATGAGAGGTATTTATGAGTAGAGAGTGGCTGTACAGGCCCATCATCAAAATCATTTATGGGCTTCAGTATGAACGGAGTTTTGACAACACATGTCATCTGAACCCAGCTAATGAAATCTGTCAACATTATACACCAGATTAAAGTGAAAGAGAAGAGCAAAATTTTGAATCTCTCAAAGCAAATGTTTCAGTTCCTACAAGGTGCAATGGCTGAGGAAGTTCTGCAGTGGTTTAATGTGTTGTCCAGATTAGGATCTCCTCCTCCACACTGATGGACAGGAATTCCTCTTCCCTATGGGGTACATTTTATACCGCATGGGTTAATACAGGGTGGCTTGAAAGCGTTTCTTCCTGAAGTCTTACGGTTCCGCAGGCAGCACTGTTTTTGATACAGGATGGGCTCTCCACCAAAATGAAAAAGGAACGATTCCATCCTCAGTAAAAGTACAATTTCAAAAGTGAGTATGTCTGTGCATGTCAATTTTCAGACCCATAGCTTGGCTAGCAAAATGAATACTTAGGAAAATTTAAGCTGAATTTTCAGATTTAAAAAAAAATGTTTACAGCCAGATAAGATGTATACTTGTTTCTTGCTATTTCAGCCATTAGCAACAAGAAGGGTAAGGTTATCTAAGCATTGAGTTTTTTATCATCATACTAAATGCAAGTACAGTGTACATAGAACGCGTATAAATCCACCAAGAATTGTTCCAGCTAATTCCACTCCTTTATTGGAAAGTGAACAGAGTAGTAGCTCTGGTAAGGAAAGATGGAGCGGAAAAGATCTAATTGAAGCAAAGTGGAATGCAAAGTATCCTACGACATTAGTAGCTGTACGCCAGCCTCGCTGAAACTGCTGACTGTATCTCACATATCACAATCCACTGGTTTCCTAGGGAGCTCTTGCTGTACAGAAGCTTGGCTAGCGCCCCTCTTATTTTCCACAAGTCTTTCTGGGCAATAGTTTAAGAGATACTGCCAAATGTCCCTAGCTAACAAAGCACTCCAGCCTGTCTTCAGACTTCTCTCCCGTACAATTCTTTAGATACCCTATTCTCTTAGTCTCAGCGCTGAAGCCTTTTTAAAATTCATCTCACTCAGCGTCCCAGCCAAAGTCCTCGATTGTGTCTCTCCCCTCTTCACTACATCATTGTAATCTCATCGCTAAGAATCCCGAAAGAAACATTATTTTTATTCTTACACGACTCTTCCAATTCTGAAAACTCCTTGGAACTGAAATTCTTCTCAGCCTTTCTTCTCTTTCAGTTTCACTTATTCTCATTTATGCTGTGCCCTCTCCAGCCTCTCCTCAGTTTCCATAAATCCTGTCCTTTTCCCAGGCCTACCTCACATTTTTCTTTCTCTCAACCGTTTCCCTTTCCTTTACAGCTCTTCCTGCTTTCCTGCTCACTATGTAGAGGCAGAGAAATTGGTTTCTACCCCACTGCAAGCCCGGCACGCAAATGAGTCTCAGGCCCATTTAGTTCAGCTGAGCTCCTTCATTGTTTGGCCTGGCTACTCTCTTCCATTCCATAATAAAAGAAGTCAGGGAGCTAGGCCACAGCCTACAGAAGCTATTATCTACCGTATGTTCTCTGTCTTTGCTGAAAAGGAACTCTAAGAAATGTAAATAGACAGTTTCAGCTGGCACTGTGAGGGCAAAATCTAGAGGAGATTTGTGTGTCTCTATAAATACAATTGGGGCAACCTTGAAACCAAGAATAAAAATATTCCTGTTGCAATGCCCTAACATCCAGGGTCATTCAAAGGCTGTAACGTAACAACACAACAGATGCTGAGAAGGCACAAAATATTCAAACGCTTCTGTTTTGATGTTATAGAGGACATATTTATCATTAAGCGTTTGTAACTGAATATATTCATAGCAAACTCAGCCACGTGAAATGTATTTTCAAAGAACCAGAAGTCCTGCAGTGGAGTCCCAACAGAAAGTTGGGAAAAGCAGATAGAGGATAAACAACACTGGAAATAGGCACGACTCATGTCCTTTAAAGATTCACCGCAAGGGGACGGGGGCATCATTTTACTGGTTTGATCTGATACTATAGGTCTGGTAATAAAGAAGGGCTGGGAACAACCTCAGTGGTGGCCCTCACATGAGCACGCGCGTTTGCTTGAGCGGGTTTATTCATAGTCTGCTCGAAAACTGAACTAGGGTCACCTAGTGGTGCCAGGAGGTGGTACCAGATGATTTATACAAATACTGAGAGCCTGCCTGGACGGATGGGATAACAGTTTGATGTTTCACAGGAGGTTCACTCCTACAAATGGTGTGACTGAATAAACAGTACTTAGCTTTAGAAAAGCTGAGATGGTCAATAACTTCTTGTTGCAAAGGAGAGAAAGCAAAGCTGTAGGAGTTGCACTAATTACTCCTGCTGTATCCCACCACATGACGGAAGACTACACGCTGGAAGGCAAAAAATACAAACTTCTGCCGCACTGAGCTCCCCAGAGTACAGTCAAAGGTCTAAGTATCAATGAATATGCCGAAGGATATAAGAAAAGGGTGAGATATGCACTTAAACCGGAAATTTATATCAAGATCTGTCACAAATGTTACATGACCCTGGCAACATTTTTGCCTTCACAACGATCAGAGCAAGACATATCTATACTAGGGATTATGAAGATCAGCGTTTCTGAACTGCTTCCTTATATGGTAACCAGTACAACTGCGAGGCTTGAAGACAAAGGTAAAATGTAATACAATGTAAAACATGACTAAAACTCCTGTTACTGCTGTGTTCAGTCTGGTGGGTCCGGTGTGCGTTCAAGTTTTTCTTCAGTCATTTTCCTATCCCTCCAAAATTTATCTTTAGATTTGCAGACAGAGGTATTATGCTGCATTAAGCCAGCTGCTACAGCTTAAAAAAAACAAACAAACAAAAAACCAAACAGACAGGCTTTTGAACATTTCTTCAGATGCCACAAATAGATGTGGCAGACCTAAATAAAATTTGCTGAGCTAAATACAACTAGAAAGCAATTGCTCGGTTTAGTCAGGTGCATATCAGTCAGATCATCTCTGAAAGACAAGATAGCTGACAGCTTTGAGGTAAAAGAGAAGTTATTAAGGGCGTAAGAGAGGAGACAGTGTTAGGAAAGAGAAACGGGCAGTTGGTTGTCTACGGAACAGAGAGGTTTCTGAGGAGGTATATTATGACATGCCGTAAAACCAGTAAGGCTAGTGAGTTCATGGTTTTATTTGAGACTAAAACAGGGCTCATGTGTCCAAAAGCTTGTCTACTTTCTCCTACCAAATCAGCCGATCTAGTAAAAGACCTCTACCTACAAATTCTGTTTCTCATGAGGACATATATGAAACATGGCCATGTTTCTCTGTCACAGATGTCATATTTAAGTAAGTGGGATTCCACAGCTCACTCCCCATTAAACTGCAACCAGCACTAAAACTCTCTTTGTACCAACCATGATTAGCTCTGAAGGTATATATTTGGACACGGAGGTCTTGGAAAGATGTGATGAGCAGTTACAAGACAAGCATTATACAGATTTCCCTATCAGAGTTGTTTAATATGGGCAGCTTTTTAAAAGCTAGAATAAAAATTTAAAGAAGCCTGCTGTAATCTATAGATTCTGGTCCTGTCCATCTCCGGTTATCATCTTCATAGTTTAATGGCCACATTCTCCAGCATGACTCTGCAGTGCATAAGAGCTCTCCTACCAATTATCTGACATCTCCCAATCCTTTCTTCTACCGCAGATACTCTAAATCGCTACTCCTGTTGCTGTCTCACTTCTTGATCCTTTTTCACTTCTTATCTGGACCAATGCACGGCTTTGATCTGTCTTAACTCTCCAAGTTCAGCAAAGAAACAATACAAAAGTGAACAGAAAACCAGTGTATAAATAGTAAATTTATACAAAACTCTGTCCTCTCTAATACAAGTAATCACAAAAGGGTCTCATTAAAGATTTCTATACGATATTTCAAGCCTACCAGTGGCTCTAAATATACCTAAAATGCTAGAAGGAAGAAGCACGTTAATTTAAGTGGATATTAAATGTGCCAGGGCTGAAGGAGATGCTGGAACCAAAATATTTGCTACTGTGCTCTTCATAATTGTTACTGGCTTCATAAAGAGAGGTTTACCTTCTGCTGTACCTTTTCCTAAAGGAGACACATTTCCTCAACATACATTCACTTAAGTGATACCGTGCTTTATCCAAATGGGCCTCCCGAACATAAGCCATATCAATGTTAAGCGCTTAGTAACTACGGGCTAAATCCTATGCTCTCTCAGCTGGACCATTATACCCATTAAACATTTAAATAAAACAATTTTCAACTTATGCATAAATGGAGGGGGGGTTTGTTTTGTTTTGTTTTTTCAAGCAAGATTCATGTCACAAATAATTCTGCACTATAGCTTTTATAAAAGCTATAAAATACACATTTAGATGAAAAATAACGGCTGGGAATTCCTACCTAAAAATTTTTTATGCCTCTTGTAGCAGAGAACACAGCAATAAAATCCAGAAACTTCGTAGTAGTCATCCCTATGTGATCTAAAATATTTAGAACATCCCTTCTAAGTAATGATTATTAGAAGAACATATATAAGACCCCTCAGATAACAAAAAAAGATGCCTTAAACCTTTCCTGAAACACTAAGACTGTCACTTTAAGCAGGGCTTCTCCAGAAGATACCGGGGTACACAGATTGGGAAGGATCTGTAGCAAGACAAAATGTTAAAGTTAACCAATGGAGATCGCTTCGTGAGATGTTACGGTGAGAAGCATTGCAGGGCTTCTAAATATCTCACATATTTATGGAAAATAAAAATACAGCCACAAAAATAGTACTGAAAAACTCTAAGGTTCAAAACCCACTCAAATCCACCTGCTTCAGATCTTAAGTGCCAGCCACAACAACTGTGTCAGTGTAAACTGCTGTAACAAACTGACCTTCGTAGACAATAGGCTGCATCAAAATATAAACAGTCACAAGCAAAAGCATGAGAAAGAAGCAAATGGAGATAAGGCCTTCTTATTACGTCAGTCGTGGCTTTTGAAACAACCAACCAAGTGCCCATCCCTGCCCAATTAGTACTAGCTATAATTAAATTTGTCTTCCTATGAACAACTAACGTAAAGAATGCAGGGCATGGGTAACGTGATTGCTCTCGCCCAGCCCAGTGAACAGAACTGCTGCATCTGCATTGTGAACGATCTGGAAGCTGTGGGGAAACATTGATGAAAATCCTGATAAAAGACAATGAAAAAATAACCAGACTGTACAGTGAGAAAAGCAGGAGATGTTGTTTCAATGTTTGCGCAGGATAAATAATGCTATGGTCTGTGTGAGCTGTGCAGCTAGAAAATTATCATTAAACCATGCCTGATATACGGGGACCAACTCATCAGAGACGGCATTGTCAAACGTTATGCCCCGCTTCCTAATGCAGCCCAAAACGTTTCTAAGAAACCCACTCGATAGGGCATATACTGCAAGGTAGCTACATTTGACAACTATTGTTAACTATGATGGAGAGCGAACTTAAGGATCAACCTTTTAACACGGGGATATTTACTTGGAATGATACACCTGAGATAGGAAATGTACTCAGCACAGCCAACACGGATGCTATAAATATGACACAGCAAGAAGTTGTTTTCTGTAAACTTTCAACAGAAAAACAATCATCTACCCCTTAAGTGGAATCTACAGCACTACGGCACATGTCGATAGGTGTGAATGAGGAATTCGTAAGGCTGACTCAGTTAGCATTCCTTTAACTGTTCATCAGATACATTTATATTTATGTCCAGCCCAAGTATTTTTCACCACTTTGACAAGACCTCTGTCCTTCAGCACGTACGACAGTGATTTTAGCAGAGAGATGGGGTTTAACACCTGCAAAACATTTTGTGCTGCAATGGTTTTGATAACAATGACTTCCGATTAACATCTAGTAACTTTGACTAATGACGTTTTTCTTGCACAAACCTGAACACCCTAAGATAAAACTTCACTTACAGAATACCTTACTAAATAGCCCTTGAGCACACTGGCATACCTAGGTCAAGAACCTAGGAATGTGTACCTCTGGGCTCACATCATTCTGCTCTGATGAGTACAAGACCTGGTCACGGAGGTCATGTGTGGAAGCTGTTACACCACGGATCGGTATTGCTGATGTTCTGTGCAGTCCTGAGGAAGTTATGTAAGAAAGAACAGTGTCTTCACACTGAAAGACCTGAACTGACGGTGTCATGCTGGAACAATTCCTTTGAGATCGATTAAAATGACCTCCCAAGCAACATGGTTGCTTTATACTAGCATAAACTGCAGACTATGTTCCCATTTAATCTAAATGAGCCCTATAACATTCTTCGGTAAAAATGGATGTGGTAATGGTCAACTGCTCAGAGATGTGGGATTAATGCTTATACAGCTTTTTGATGACTACAATTGCCATGCATTATTGTTAATGTATCGCTTCTCTAGTAAACATTCTAGTCCTAGACAAGGACCCTGTGTTTCTCTGGTTTGGAGCGAAGGAGGCTATGGGGTGGCCTCATCGCTCTCTAAGGCTTCCTGAGGAGGGGACACGGAGAGGGAGGTGCTGAGCTCTTCTCCCTGGGATCCAGTGACAGCACGCGTGGGAATGATTCAAAGCTGCACCAGGGTAGATTTAGACTGAACATTAGGAAACTGTCCTTTACCGAGAGGGTGGCCAAACACTGCAACAGTCTTCCCAGAGAGGTGGCCGATGCCCTGTGCCTGTCAGTGTTTAAAAGGCATGTGGACAATGCCCTTAATAACACGCTTTAACATTGGGTCAGCCCTGAAGTGGTCAGGCAGTTGGACTAGATGATCACTGGTGGTCCCTTCCAGCTGAACTGAACTGAACTATTGTATTGTATTGTATTGTATTGTATCGTATTCTGTTCTGTTCTATTCTATTCTATTCTATTCTATTCTAAATATTGATGCTGTCTTCGTTTAGTCAGCTGTTCTATCACCCAGTGACCCCTTGCCACCTGGGAAGGGGAATCAGGAAAAGAAAAGGAGACCCGTGAGTTGAAATGCAAATAGATTTAATAAAATAATGACAACAAACTGATACTAATACCAGTACTAATATAAAATACTCAGCCTACGTAGTGGTCGCAAGCTGCACGCTCCCAGCAGGGAGTGCCAGATGCCAAACCCTGCGAGCACCACAGCTCCAGTAAAAGCGTGACGGTCACAACGAACGGGAGAGCAGGGCTCAGGAGAAGAAGGATGGGCGAGACCCTCCAGGGATGGCAACCGTTGCAGAAGGAGAGTCATCCCCAGTAAACTTTCCAGTTTATAGTGAGCATGACATTTATGGTATGGAATACTTCTGTTGGCCAGCCTGTGTCAGCTGCCCTGGCTTTTGCTCCTCCGAGCTTTTGCGCCTGGCTTACTCAAAACTGCTAAAGATCTTCATCGCTATGGAAACCCACACACCGTGGCCAGCCACTACCTCAAACAAAGTGTCTCATCAACCTTGTTCCCACCAAACCGCGTGCCGCAGTCTTCTCAAAAATGCAACTTTCATGAACAGAAAATTGATTCTATCCAAGCAAAACCAGGACAGATGCTATTATACTTCAGCTATGAAAGGGGTTGAAGCATCTGAACTTAATGATACTAATGTTTTCCAAAAGGGAGTAATTGAATTCCGTTAATATTAATCAGAAATGCCATTCCCAGTATGTTGGTTTTGTTTTTTTTTCTCACAAGACTAAAGTCAGTTACGTGGCCTAAACTAGAGGAAGTACTAGCCTGAAATTCAGGAGAACTCTAGCACGGAACTAGAGCGTCACTGTAAGTCTGAGTAACTTGGTGGAAGTATTACCACTGCTTCTTCCCAAATCCCTGCTAGAATCTCTACATCTTGAGAACTTTGCATCTCCAGGAATTTTATCATCTGCTAGTTTGTTTGCTTCAAGTATTAAGAGTTTTAGCACTTCCTGTAGTAAGGAATGAAATGCGTGTTAAGATGAAGTACTAAAAGTCTTCTATTTTGGGAGAGTCTAAGATTCTGGTGAGTGTATCTGTGAAAGTAAGAAACTGTAAGACTGATTGTTACCTACTGAGTCAGTAGTGGCTACAGCTTGGATACGTGACTGAGACTCCCCTGTACAAATACAGAGCAGAAGGTGGACTTACTGGTTTTAGTCAACTGGTAAAGAGACAAAAAAGGGGACACAAATATGTAATATTGCCTGACGTTAGTGTCATGGCAAATGAGGAGTGGAACTGGTGACAAACGACTGCTTTCCGCTCCAAGCCACATGCCCTAATCAGTAGGTCTTGGGGCCTCCCATCCCAGAAGAATCGCTAGCAAAGGGAAGCAGACAGATGGAGCATTGGGCAGGTTAGGAGAAAAACACAGCTTACACGTGCCTTGTTTAGCCTATGTGCTAAAGGAGAAGATGCTTGTGAAATCATTCATACATGGTTCCATATTCTCCAATAACATTTAAACCTTTTCATTAAGTTTAAGAAAGTAGAGAGAAGTCTCAGCATTACTACTTTGTAACAGTTTTGTAAGGTAACTATTTCTCCACTGAGAAAAAAGGCTCAGCCTCAATTTACTTCTTAATAGATACCAGGTTACTCATGCGCCCAGGAGAAAAGAAAATGTATCTTGCATTATTGACCACTGAGAATCAAACCTAAAGAAGACATAAATCAAAAGAAACTGAGACCTACTTGCTTCACTGCTTGTAAGAGTGTTATGTTAGCTAGAAGAAATCATAAGAACCCCTTAATCCGCTAAACGTGCTCACTGCCATGAGTTAAGCAACACACACCAAGCAAATGCGAGATTTACAAGACAGAGCTTAGTTTTTCACAAGACTATCGCATTTACCTAACAGGTGGATTTTTTTTGAAGGAAACAAGGCCAAAACTATAACTGGCTCTGGGACAGGCAAAGAGAATGCCCATTACGAAAGGAGAATGTGAAAGGCCGAAATAAACCGGAGAGACAGCATAACATTTTGATTATTCAAATAGAAGCACCAAAGCCTTTTCAGTCCTATTGGAATAGGATAAATTATATTGAGATCCTAGCACTAGGAAAAATCTGCGCCAAATTTTAAAATTTTATGCGGACTATTCTAAGTTCTCAAATAATAAATGTCTAGTCTAGCTTCACAGTAAGGTCAAGGCTAGAGAGGCTTCGAAAAGCAGATGAGCCGGAACAGCTTTTGTCATCGGGGAAGTTTATGACAGGGCAAAACAGAGACGGCAGGACAAAAATAGAATCAAACCTCTCAGCACAGTCTTGAATCAGGTTATATTCTTTTACACATCCAGCTATGCGCTTCACACTGTGGAAGTCTCTTTCCTAATGAGACAGATTACCATTTCATTTGCAGGGTTGTAAAAACTGAATTCCAGTACTTTAAACTTGAACTCAATGCATGGAGTCAACTGTTTGTTTTTTTTTTTCCTCCAGATTTTGTAGAGGCAAAATAATGTTTTATTCTGAAGCTTTCCCTACAATGTTTTATTCATTTAGTGGTTGGACTCACTCTGCACATTTGCAAAATTATTATATAGCTTAAGTGTAAATGGCTAATTAAGTGCTTTAGAAGTTTAAACTTAACAGTCCAGTTACAGGGGTAGCAGTTTCTGTTACTACTATGTAAATCCTAACTATATTTCAAAGTTATTTCTTAGTATTTGGTGTTTTGAAATGTCTTTTTACTTACGTTATAGACAAGCTCCTACTAAAATACAGTCATTAAAAGTAGAATGTTCTGAAATGTGCAGTGGTAATTTGACTTCTGTGACATGCATTGTGATGTAATGTTTTAATTTCATGATCGCGGGCTCATTTTCCATAGGACTTGCACCTCGTTCATTGTGCCAGTATTCACCTAATGAGCTGCTATGCAGCACTTTGTCCGTTCCTTCCGAATGCTGTCTGTCTTTATCCAGCAAAATCTATTCCTTCTTCGACCTCACCAGATTTTTATTGAGTCCTATGGTGTGCTGACAAGTAACACAGTTTCCTTGGCTAGTTCCCATCCTCATATAGTTATCTTTCACCTAGTCTGGAATTTACCCTCTTCCATCAAAATTGAGGGCGAGTGGGTTTTTGGGTTTTTTTGCTCAGCTTGCCCTAGGCTTACATGCTTTCCCACCTTGGCCCCCATCATAGCCTGTCCCAGCATTCCTCTCTTTTTTTCTGGCTTTTTTCCTTCTGTCCTCATGTCACGTGATCTTTTCCTCCTTTTGATCTGGAAGCCAACGGGACATCTGATTATCTCTGAGGTTCTCCCTGTGACTTTACCCCTCCAGGTTTTGGGGAAAGGAGTGTAACCAATCAGTACAGGGGCACTGATGTACGTGTAATCCAGTCATGCAGGGAACCATAGAATTTACGGCCTCTTCAGCCACAAACATCTAAAAAATCTCAAACAAGCATGTGGAAACAAGTGTGTGCGTATGGGTGGGGGGAGAATTTCTTTGTCACAGTTTCAAGCTTGACAGTGACAAACCTAGGGTTTTTTGTTTTGATTGTTTTTAACATGGAAACAAGAAGGAATGATGCTCTTTTGCTCCACTCTAACATAACACAAAGGAGATGGGGGAGGGGGGGTGGAGAGCAATCACCAACAGTGGCTATTCTATTGTTTTCTCTCAAAAACTTGGCAAAGCAACAAGCTAGACACAGCTGAAATGTGCTGGCTAAAAATTTCTCAAAACTTTCATCTGAGACAGACACACACCATGCCCAACACCATCACAGAGAAAGTTTGTCAAAGCTATGGATACCTGAAAAACGGTTGCATAGTGCAAAATATTAGTAATCCCTATACATGTACAACATCAACAGCATTGCCTATAATTATGTTTCACACAATTTTATGCATGAGATTTTTATAAATTACTGGTATGCTCTAAAAGCCTTTTTTTGCTGTTGGTCAAGGAGCACTTCCCCAGTTTTGGTATTTTTAAAAGTACATAATTTGGTTTTAAAACAGGTCTACAAAAATTGTCTCAACTCAAACATAATTTCCCATATTGGGGAGATTTGGAGGTGGAATGTTCTTTGTTCATCAGTCTGCATTTGAGGGTTTGTTTAGTTTATTAATCCTTTCATGACAAAATCCATTTGCCATTTCAGGTTAGAAAGGCATCCCTCCTAACAGACTTTCCTCAGTTTATTCCAGTGAAAAAGCAGGTATTGGTCATTGTCTTGAGGAAGATAATGGATTGCAGAAAAGGACCTGGAGGTCCTGGTGGACACCAAGTTGAACACAAGCCAGCAATGTGCCCTTGCTGCAAAGAACGTGAACGGTGTCCTGGGCTGGATTAGGCACAGCACGGCCAGCAGGTCGAGGGAGGAGATCCTTCCCCTCTACTCAGCGCTGGTGAGGCCACACCGGCAGGACTGCACCCCAGTACAACAGAGACAGGGGCATACTGGACAGAGTCCAACCAAGGGCCGCAAGGATGACGAAGGGACAAGAAAGCCTCTCTCCTACGAGGAGAAGCTGAGAGAACTGGGACTGCTCAGCCTGCAGATGGGAAGGCTCGGGGGGATCTCTCCAATGTATACAAATACCTGAAGGGAGGGCGTGACGAAGATGGAGCCAGGCGCTTTCCGGTGGTGCCCACTGACAGGACCAGAGGCGATGGGCACACACTGACACA
>VZSC01014158.1:28485-42864 GCA_013398225.1 Steatornis caripensis
TTTTTTTCCCCGATTCTTATCTTGCCTGAAGCTGTCTCAGCAGGGTCGGTTTCGCTTTCAGATCTGGAAAGCTGCAGGAAGTCTGATGCTCGGCCTCCCGATGCACGGCTTGCTTAGATGCTCGTGTCCCTGTAGGAATCCTGTACTCAAACCGAATCAGACGTACTAGTGCCTAACTGAAAGAGCAGGGGAATAGGCAAACGCCTGTGAACTCTGCTCGTGCGTATGAAAGTGCTTCTGGAGGAAGTTTTAAAAAACCTGGGGCAAGCACTCTAGTGCCCTCCTGCATGCTGTCAAATGGAAGATTGCTCCTAGCTCGGCCTTCAAGATGCTCTTAAGCGTGTAAGGGCAAATGCAAAGACTCTTGCATACAGATACTATAGCCTATAAACTAGGAAGCTAAGGATGTCTCTGGAGTAGCTTAATTTTGCCTGGATAAATAAATTATGAAGCCACGCAACTGTCTCATGTTCTTGTGTGTTTTTGCAGCCACGCTGCTACTAATAGTTGGGTGTGTTTGGGGCATAACAGTGACTGCTGTGTGAACATAACCTACTGCGGAGGAAGTGTTTACAGAGAACGAAGAAGGGGGGGAGGATGGGAAGGGAGACCCACACAACTGAAATAACTGTGATTTAGGTAGAATGGACTAGTCTCTTGCAGATGTAACCTTTGTATTAAGTGGCAGCTGGTCTTGTCCAAATAGTAGTATAGATTCACATATAACATGTCTGAATGTACTTGGAGAAGATACGAGATAGAATGTAGTTTATTCAAAACTTTGGAAAGCTGTACTGACTTGGATGCTATACAAGTTGCCAGTATCCTCCTCCTGTAAAGCAGTCACAAAGTTTCCTACTGCACTTGAGATGTAATAGGGGGCTTCTTAGCCTGTACTCCATTGTTAAATTGACTTTATTTCTCAAAGACATTTGTGCGTGAATGCTCAGTTTCAGTAAGATGAGGAGACATGGCAGAAGTATAGCCACTAACAGGTCAATGAAAAAGACTAGTCTTCCAGTGGCAAGGTCACTTTAAGAATTAGTCTTATATTGCCGGGAATAAAAACTGTTAAGCAAAGTTCAGGTGAATCTTGGGTACGATCCCACTTTGCCTACACTGGATTTTTAGTGAGCTGTCTGTAAGCACAGAGTGCCAGACTTCTACTTATTGAGTAGTTGAGCAGTAACATACAAAATAAGTAATGAAAAATGTGGCCCTATTAGGCGGATGTTTACAGCACTTAACATGCTACACACTTGCCGTTTGTAAAGCTTCAAAGAAACACAAAATTGTTCTGTAGATTTGCTGAATTATATGAACTACTACACATTGGTAGCTAAAGTGAATTGGAAAAAAAAAATCTTTACTCCTGGCATTGTAGAAGCTTTTTTGAACTTTGTAATTGGCCGCTATAATCTAAATCCCTTTGGACTAGTTGGTTTTGCTGCTAAGCAAAATAGAAGGTTTTGTAGCGGGTCTGTGGAGCTTGCAAACCAGGTCTGCAGAGCTTATAGACAATTATGGTACGTGACTTTGTCGTCAACTGTTACGCTGGCATTAAGTTAAAAAGATATTGAGATACTGATGATGACTGTCTCGTGGGCTGAAGAGTTGTACAAAAAAAAAAAAAAACCAACCAATTTCTCTGAAGGTAGAGCAGTCACTAGACTTGATAGTAAACCTGTAAGTGCCCAGAACCCTTGTTCTCAATCCTTATCTAAGCTGGTTAACAACTTCTGTAAAGAAATCACAGTTGCTAAAATAAATTTGAATGTGAAAATCTACTCTTAAATTTTTTGGAAGAAACTGTTTTGTCGATGGGGTCAGAAATGGTTTGGTAGGAAAGAGTACACTTCTTTATGAAGTGCTGTAGCTTGGAAAGGAGTACTACATGACAATAGTTACCTTCTAAACTTCGTCAGTTCACTGTTGCTTGCTTTTGTCAGTCCCACCCTTGCAGTTTAAAACAACACAATGAACGAAAGAATGCAAAGCTCGTCTTATATGGCTTCAATAACAGTATATGGCAAAGTGATCCATCTTAATCTATTTCTAAGATGCAGCTGGAGCAGAAGATTACAGTAACAATCCAACCTTACCTCTTTTCGCTTGAAGAGCGGAAACTGTTGCTGCAAGTCTTAAATTGCTTATGTTACTGGTTACTTCCTATTGAAATCCCGTAGTCTTAGAGCTGCGACCGTGGGTTGCAGAACACCTCATCTGCAAAATCCTGATGTAGCAAAACTTAATTCTGTTGTCCAAGATCTAATTCGATGCTTACTTTCATTTGAAAATGAAATGTAGATTTTAAGCTGCCCTAGCTTAGGCTCAGTAGAGCTGAACTACTACTACAGTAACTCTACAAAACTGTACTGTTGCTTACTTTAGACGAAATGCAAGCTCACTGACTCCGAATACTTTTAGCTTAAAAATAGTATATTAATGGCCAAAATAAGGCTCTTTAGACCTTTTGGATTGTCTCTAACATTTGGCATGACTAGTTAACCTGTAGGTAAACTGGAACTGTTTTTCTCTTGCAACAGTCTTCATTTTGTTGGTTTGGTTTTTTTTCTCCATTTTGCCGTGTCAAGTTACTGATAGCAAGTATAGCTGTGCAGGTATAATCTGCTTAATTCAGCCATGTAGGTAGGCCCAATATGCAGAGTTAAAGGGCACATCTTGGAGGTCTCACAGCAGGATTACTAACAACACTAGGTTTCTAGTATATCTGTCTCAGAATGAAGTAGTGCATCACGCTAACTTGACCAAGTTCATTTCTTCCAGACCAGTCTTTTGTGACTCTAGCCACAAATGACTCCTATGTGAAAGGAGCACTGGTACTTGGTTCATCCTTGCAACAGTACAGAACAACAAGGAAGCTGACTGCACTCATAACTCCTCAGGTCTCGGCTCCTATGAGGTAAGGTCACTTACATACTTCAAACTGCCACAGTGCTGGCTGATGTGAAAGTTGAGAAATTGAAGTTAAATTCCTTAATAGTAACCTTCCAAAACTCTGGAAGTTTAACAGCTAAGCTTAGCAGAATTCAACTTGCACTATCTGGAATTATTTAAGTTCTTCAAACATGAAACTGTTTTGTTGGGTTTTTTCTTCCATATGATAAGTTAACAAATACTCTGTAGTTAGAGCACTAAACTCTGACTTGATACCGATATTTCAACTGGATTTTTGCTCCTACTTAGAACTGTTCAATAATACGATATTGCCTGTGCGTTCATTAGTGTTGTGTGTATGTATGTGGAGGTGGGAGCAGGGGATTGGTATTCGTCTTGCAGAACCATTTGAGACTGAGGTAATGTAACACAAGCTTTCTTGAAATCTAGCAGACACTTCAAATCAAATTTTACCATGAGAGAAGAAAACGAACAGAACTAAAGTAGCATCAAGTATGTCAAATCAGCAGATCAACAGAGCTATCTAAGGAGGTTACCCCAGTACAACAAACAAAATTAACAGGAAACTGCTTCCTACAGCCTCTCTAGAAGAGTCTCAGAGTGGGGTGGACTGGGTGCTCTTTCCACACGTAACATGAGTGTAAAAAAAACCAACCAAACAAAAAACCCCCAATTAACTTAATAGCTACATGAACTACAGATAAGTCAAGATTCTCTGGATGGGGAAGTTCTTCTGAAAAGATCTCTCAATTTATAGAGACGGTAGAGAAATGGCTCAGTAAGAGTCTCTTGGCAGCTAAACAGCCTTATCAATTTCAAGATGTCACGTACAGGAACATCAATTCTAGCCTATTAGGTGAGTGTACTCTTTTAAGATTAATAATAAAGGTGCTTATGTGCTAGTGTAAGCCAGCTAGTACTGTGCCCTTAGACCAGTGATACCTACCAAGCAGCGTAACTGGAACTTGCATTTCTTGCTCCGTATCCACTAACAAGGTATGCCTGAGTTCAGAAGCAACTCCATACCAAACTGTCAGTATAAAGACAGCCTTGCAAGGCAGAGTTCTAAAACTCATTTACAAGCTCTGTGGCTTAAATTGTACCGGTAATTTCTCAGTGTTCAAGACACACTGTAGAACAGTGAGACTTTACAGATGCTTCATATTTTAAGCAGCATGGACTCCTTAACCTCTCTGGAACTAATGGCAATGCTTTACTGATGGTAAAGCAAAGATTAGGTATCTGCCACAAAATTTCACTATGCTGCCTGAAAGTGTCACCTGTAGGTGAACATGATAGTGAGTCAAAATACTGCTGTACTCACAGCTATGACTAAGTGAGTCTTTAAAACTTTATGGGACAAAGTTTTAGCAACCGGGTCTAGTCAGNCTGAAAGTGTCACCTATAGGTGAACATGATAGTGAGTCAAAATACTGCTGTACTCACAGCTATGACTAAGTGAGTCTTTAAAACTTTATGGGACAAAGTTTTAGCAACCGGGTCTAGTCAGATGTCCCTAACAGTCACAAATCCGAAACAGTGTTGTCGTAACTGTTGCATAAACTTCTGTTTCAAATGTTTAGGATACGGCTACTGTCCTGTTCAAGCTACTCAAACAGCTTCCCATTTCTTAATTGCCTGCTCAGAGTTAACTTGACTCTAACTAGACTGTTAACTTGCCAAAAATCGGAGTCTGGCTGAAAAAAAGCCGTGTGGAAACTTTGTACTACATAGCCATGACCGACTGGGCTTGGTATCAATGCCAACTAAAGCCCTGTTTGGGGAAGCAAAAAAAAAAAAAAAACCCAGAGTGTGTCCGTTACAGACTAAGAAACCATGAGGCAGACTTGTGCCACAAGTACACGAGGTGGACTTGTGCTTTCCAACACAGGCTGTCAGATCTTACTGATGGTATAAGAAATACTGCCAGGTATTCCGCTTCTCTTTATGGAATCTGTCACGTGGTCTGGTGCTGGAATAACCAAAGAACTACATCTTAGCAATTGACTCTTTCCACAGGAGAGTGCTGGAAAAAGTCTTTGATGAAGTCGTATTGGTAAATGTCTTGGATAGCGGGGATTCAGCACACTTGGCGTTAATGAAGAGACCTGAGCTGGGTGTCACACTAACAAAGCTTCACTGCTGGGAACTGACGCAGTTTTCAAAATGTGTTTTCATGGATGCAGACACAATGGTAAGTGGTCATGTCTCATGGTACCTCTTAATGACCCGGTATAGGGATCGGATATTTTTCTGTGCGTTGTTTTTGGTTTCGTTGTTTAGGGATTTTGGGCGGGTGGGGGGTTGGTGGGTGGTTTTTTGGTTTTCTTTCCTTTCTGAGAGAGGTAATAGAGGCCTTTTTGCGATTTGAACTAGTAACTCTAAAAATGTTATGTGTCTTTTTATCTGAATTAATTGTAACATAGTCTGTGCGGACTACCTCCATAAAGTATTGTCTTCCATACGACAAGAGCATCGATATGAGAACTAACTTTCATGTCTTGAGTGGATGTCAAAGTCCATTAAGACATACCCCAACTCCTATCCTGAAAACAATTTTTTTACCCCCTTTACAACTAGGTTTTGTCAAATATCGATGAGCTTTTTGAGAGAGAAGAGCTGTCTGCAGCACCAGATCCAGGTTGGCCTGACTGTTTTAATTCTGGAGTCTTTGTTTACCGACCTTCCATTGAAACATACAATCAGCTGTTACAGTTTGCCACAGAGAAGGGCAGCTTTGATGGTATGTATTAATTTGTATTTCAATATAAGTTAGACCGAATTGATAACAGTGGTTGGGGTGGCTCATTAACTACATAGGTGTCATGGGGACTCTGTATGACAGAATTCTGATCTCAGTGTAACTACACTTCTCACAATAGTGTCCTTTTCACAATAGTAAAACTACCTTTTTCAGACTTCATGAAATAAAAAAAACTTAAAGAGTTTGGCCTCCAAATTAGCAGCTGTAAGCATTAGCAATGTAGAATCATGTAACAAGAGACTTTAAGAGGTAGCAAGCACATGTAGCAAGATGCATTAGCAAATGAAACTGCAGCACTATGCGTCATGTGTTCCTAACGCTCAAGGCTTGAATGTCCTATGCTAACTCAGGTAGCTGGAAAAAGTAGTGCTGATCAACTTGAACATTACCACTGCAGTAAATGCACACGTTGGTTGAAGGCTGCTATAGTTAAAGGCTTCTGAATGACCGTCACCGTTTCCTGTCACTAAATTTCATTATGTAACCACTGTGGCGCAAAACAAAGTCTAACTGAAAAAGTTACAGAAAATTACGTAAATAAGACCATAAAATGGAACTCTTAATAGAAGGTAATTAGCCAGCCTGTTGACTTACCTTTCAGTACTTTGTAAAAAGTAAAAATTCTAGATGTCGCTCTTAGTCTGCAGAATAGTTACTTTGTGAACTCCTGTGTGCGGCCTTCTAAAGAACTTCAGTTGCAGTTGGATGCTTAATGCTACCATGTGAATAAACTCTAGTGAAAATGAATACTGCAGTGTAATGTCTGTACCTCGCTACTGACAAGGTAGCAGTTGGTAGCTCTGGAAGTGCTCTCAGATGCTAGGTGTGAACTGATCACTGGCTATGGCAAAAGCTGTAGCACGGTACTCAATTGTTGCATTTAAAAAAAACCCCAAGCCCCCCAAAACCAACTAACCAAACTCCAAACAAACCCACACCTTTGTGCAACCTGACTGTTGAGTAGCTCCAGGAACTCGAGTCTTGAGACTTAGTGATTTGGAGCTTTGTGCTTAACTGCTAGCAGACCCCATCTTCTAGGTCTAATGTCCCTGTCCTTTAAAAGAATAGAACTGTTTCCACAATATACTTTCTGACTCGAGAGAAAGCCACAGAATAGTGAAACTTCCTCAGTGTCCTAAACACGAAGCAATTGTTGCAGCTCTTAACAGCAAAAGTGGTGGGTTAATGGTTTAATTTCTTGAACTGTAATTTGTACTTCAGCTTTAAAATTTATTCTGTTTTTATTCAGTGGTGGCACTGGTCTGAGTAGTGAGACTATGGAGACTACTACTTGCATAAGCTTCTGCTCAGCTCCTGAACTCTGTGGGGAGAAAGGAGATTTAAACTTAAATTAATCTAGACAGTAATAAAGATTCCTAGGAAACTTTTAATAAGAGAAACACATGTGAAGGGTCGCTGCCCTTAATAGGACACAGGGGTGCAAACTCAACAAGCTTCCAAGCTATGCATAATTGAAGGCAAGTTCTAATCAGCCCATCTGCAGTAGTAGTAACTAGGGAATGCGAGACTTTCTAGAGTATTTCATGTTTATAACAGCAGGCAGATGCCTCCTATGTAATGGTGTTGTCCAGAAATGGTAGAATGATGGCTGCTTACGTAGACAACTACTTTGTCTATTTGAACTTCACCTTTCTAGATAATGAGGTATATGTCATGCAATAATTCTAGATATAATCTAAAAATAGTGGAGTGGAAAAAAAGGCGTGGTTTTAAAACAAATCTAGTAGTACTGATACTTCAAGAACGTTGTTACTGCTTCGACAATCCTTTGGCCCTTTAGCCTGGTATCTGAAATGGTTGCTCTTTCATATAAATATATAATGTAGCAAGACACTATCTGTAGATATGTAGCTAATGTAACTGCTGCCTGATTCTTTCATCGTATGCCTCAGGTCCAGTTTACAACACGACTGCTGCTGAAGTCTGAACTAGGACAGCTAAATGCCGCTTTCAGTGGCTCCTTTGGCACAAATGCATGCCGTCGGGCGGGGGGGGGGAAAGCCGAGTACGTAAAACAATTTGAGTGAGAGACAGTCCTGTAGAATAAGTTAAATACACTGTTGCTGCCCCTTCGGTTATGAGCTATCTGTTCTGAGAGGACATCCCAGCCTTTCTTCTCATTTTAAATGATCTTGCTGTTAACATATGCACTCTTAACACAGCATTAATTTAGGACATAAAATTATATATAGCCGAGTCAAGACCAGAGGACTTGTCTGGTTTCTTTGCTCTCTTGTGATGGACACAACTTCTTCAAAAGTGCTTTCCTTTCTTTATGAAGAGGCAAGTCAGAGGTTTGAGACTACTGGACTGAGTCTGTAGGCAATTTCTCACTCTGCAATCTGCATGTATGCTGACAGCTGTAACAGGATACTTTAGAATTTGTATTTGTCAGTGTACTGTCTCTACATCTAAGTTTATGCCCAGTGTCTAGATACCTCGGTTGCAAAAAGCAAATTCTGCTCTAACAGCAGTGAGGGTGTAAACCTTAGTACTGCCCTAAATCTAATCATAGGCCAATTAAAAAAAAAAACCAACCTTTCCTGAGTCAGCAGAGACCGAGTGATTTATAAAATTAAAGATTAAAATAAAACATTGTCTCTTTCCTAACCAAACTATCCGTTTACCTATTCTTTAGCAATACTACTTGTGAATGCAGTTACAGGTGAAGGGAAGACAGCAAATGAAAGTTGAGGGACTCCCTTCAATCTTCTTCGTAAGAGGAACTGTTAGCACTTAAAGACATAAGTATGTTCAAGACAATAAAGAATGAATGGATATAAATAAGTAGTTTGTACTTCTCAGTAGCTGCTTATAAACTAGTCTGCTTTGTGCCAGAGGCTATTTTTTTTTTAGCTACTCCACTACTGACATACCAACAACTTCAGACTCGTATGACCTCATTACAACCTCTACTTGCAAGCTACGAGGTGACCCCTCCCAGCACAGTAGGTCTGGCCATAACTTAGATTGCTATCCTCACTTAGGGGTTAGTCAGCAGCTTTTTAGTACGGAACTAGGAACATCTATTGCCTGTCAATGGATTTGATGAAGTTTTACTAGACTTGCCACCAAGACTGAATGTGCTTTCCTTGTATCACAGCGTAGGTAGATGCATCCAGGGCTGCAGGTCTAACACACCACTGATACCCTAGCTCTAGCATTGAGATGTTGGTCATGCATCTGTAAGCATATGTAATAAAACAAATTGTTGGCACTTGATCTTCTGACCTACAGCTTTCCTGAAGCTGAACAGTACTCAATTGTCAGGACTTGCATTTTGCTGCCTTTTACGGCTTGAACTTAAACTGTAAAAGAAACTGAATGGCAGGGTTTGTGAGCAGATTGCTATCTTTTAGCAAAAGTAACCCCACACATACTACCTTTTTCATTCTCTGCGTTTTTTGGATTTTCAAAGGCTGCAAGGTTTACAGGGTTGTTAGCAAACAGAACTCTAGTGCTCTGTGCCAAACTCTTATTGGACGTGCAACTGAATTACCAACTCTTGATTAGTGAAGTGATTGGAAAAGATGCTAAAACAGCTATCTTATGCTCATAGCCTATTAATGCTTTCTTTTTCAGGTGCAGATCAGGGGTTATTAAACACCTTCTTCAGCAGCTGGGCAACAACAGACATGAGCAAACATCTACCATTTATTTATAATTTGAGCAGCACTTCTGTATATTCATACCTTCCAGCATTTAAAGCGTAAGTTCAAAATTCTAAGATGACTTTCAGAGCTTATATAAACTAATTTCTTGTAGCAGAGTTAACAGGCACAGTGTGAACTTACACTGTTTTTCTAAAGGGACACCGTTACTGTCACTAAAAGAAGGTATAACAGTTTCCACCCAAAAAAAAAAAAAGTTGAATTAATGCTAGTTAAATGAATCGTCTCATGAGAAATGCTGACAGAAAACTGTATCTGTAGCTTAAACCACTCACTCTTGGTGGTAACACTGAAGTTGATTAAGCATGTTTGACAGGTCACTTGCAAAATGAAGAACCACTGCCTCAGTATGGGATACTGTCTATTACAGCTCTAACCAAAGGCAGGTCTTGAATCGGCGTGAGCTGAACTTCAGCATGTCACTGGTGGTATTGTTCCCACACAGATAACTTGCCCTTGCCTCACTCAAATTACTTAGGGTATTTAACAACCAGTAGTTAAAGTTCATCTAATCGACCGTGCCATTAAACAAAGACTTGTATAAATCTAGAATTCTCTTGCAACAGTCTTTCTAGATCTCAGGCAGTTCCTTAAGTAATAGCAAGATGGAAAAAAGACTACAGCAAGCCACCACACCGTTCCATGCTTCCTGTGTAAGGAAAACAGCCGTACCCTCCCTAGCTAGCAGTATGAGATTTGGCATGTGAGTAAACCATGTATCGGTGGCAGGGTCACCAGGAAGAAGGAAGGGGAAGCATGGGAAGCTGAAACGTTACACAGAAACTCGTATTAATTAAGAGCTGCAAGTTGGCGGGGGGTGGGGGGTGGGGAGAGAAAGTACCGATTGCCTAAAAACAATCTGATCTCTGAATGACATCAGGTTACTAGTGTCTAAAGCAGCAGCTAGCCTAAGCAGGACTGTTGCTGGCTCGAGATCAAACTATGTCTTGTGATCAGAATACCATTTGAAATCCTGTCATGCTAAAAGTGGAACACTTATTTAAAGAAATATATGCAAGCTTAAGAATGACTAAGTAGTTGGATAACATTTGGTAAGTTAACATCTATTGTAAAGCATGTCCTCTTTCCATGGCTGGCTGATTGTTAGCCACATGACCTTAAATTTACAAATGACCTTGTTGCCACAGAAGACTTATTTGGATCTGGGGGCTCCTGACAAAAATTCTATTGAACTGATTGAATCGATTGCCTAACTGAATTCAGCAGGCCTTCAAACGTAGAATGCTGGAAGTGCATCCCTTCTAAGTAAAATGCCCTGCTCAACAGGTGGAACAATTTCCCTTACTTAGATCAGCAGCTACGCTCCTGATAATCAGCAGTTGGAATAAAGTGAAATTTAAACTTCCTGACATCAGTAGCTAAGTTTTTTCGGAGCTTTGCACAGTGAGACTAGATTTCACAGCAGTCTCAGTAATCCTTTTTCCAAAGGAAAATGCCGATTCGTGACATGCTCTCTAACTTCAAAACATTGATGAAGGACTTTCCTGGGAGATGGGGAAAGACAGATTAGTTGCTGAGGCTACTGTGTACACAAAGCTTCCTAACGGTTGAGCTTAAACGTCAACAGAAAGTATTGCAGATCTAGAAAGCAGATACTGAAAACATTGTAGAAGCTTGGCATCTGTCAACTGTTGTACAGGTCTTAAGTGGACAGAATGCTAAGAATACACTGCTCCATTTGCAGCAAGGGTAACACAACACTTCTTGGGCATTCTCTGAAGTATAGAACTTCACACTAAAAGAGACAGCATTCATTCCATTCTTCTATGGTTCCAGAACTAGTGTTCAGCAACTGCGGGAGACTTAAACGTGGGGAAACCTAAAGCAGCTCTTAAGTCGGTAAGGCACAGTGTGACAACGGCGCAAAGTTCAGTGGCTCAGCACTACATTTAGGTGGCAGGTGGGTTCCCGGGGCCAGGGGAACCCGAGGAAGAGCAGAGAGACCTGCCAGGAGCCAGCAGCTCTTGCAAGCGAGGCTGATGCAGTGCTGACACGGCTTAGGTGTGGCCAGGAGCAGCTGTGGGAGATTTAAATGACCCTAGGGAGCATGAGCGACCGTTTTCCTGGCAGTGAGTGGAGGGAGGGCTCTGCAGTCTGCTTGCAGGCCCACAGCCCAAGGAAGTGCTCCTAATCTCTGAC
Source organism: Steatornis caripensis (assembly GCA_013398225.1). Taxonomy (NCBI): domain Eukaryota; kingdom Metazoa; phylum Chordata; class Aves; order Caprimulgiformes; family Steatornithidae; genus Steatornis; species Steatornis caripensis. Next base: position 40,021 of record VZSC01014158.1, read on the forward strand.
AAAATGGTGAGCACTCGGCTCAAAGCCAAAACCAGTGTTCTACAGAGAAAGCCTCTGCGGTGGCTGATGCCTCCACTCAGGCTGAACTGGTAATGAAGGAGGCTTCAGTACAGGTGGTGTGTTGCAGGGAGTGCCCAGACCCTTCTACTGACGAAAAGGTAAGTACCCGCAGAAGGTGAGCGCAGGCTGATGATCTGTTATGCCAGGTGGCCCAGCTGCAGGAGACAGTCAAGATGCTGTGTAGTATGAGTGGAGCTGAGATGGGAGATAGATAGGTGGTTCCAGAACCATGTTGCTGTGAACAAGGCACCTTGTACCTTGGTGACCCACAAAAGCAGGACTCCACCTCAGTCTCTACCCTCCAGCATCACAACCAAAACCAGATACGAAGCTTTAACATGTATAGACACCCACGAACAAGGGCTGCAAGGAGTGTCTGTGCCATCACACAGTGGACACCATAAAAATAAATGACAAGTGCTTGTAGTGGGAGACTCCCTGTTAAAAGGCACTGAGGCACCCGTCTGCTGACCCAGCAGGGAGCTGAGAGCTATGCTGCCTTCTGGGAGCTAAGACCAGAGACGTCACCGAGAGGGTGCCACAACTCATTAAGAGCACAGACTATTATCCACTGCTGCTTTCATGTGGGCATGAACGACACCGCACACTGGAACCAGGACAGGATCAAGGACGACTACAAAGCCCTGGGGATGCGAGTGAAAAACATGAGTGCCCAAGTCATCATTTCCTCCATTCTACCAGTTAGGGGTGAGGGCAAAGCCAGGAATAGATGGAGAATGAATACCAACTTCTGGCTACGTGGATGGTGTCATCGTGAGGGTTTTTGCTTTTATGACAATTGGACGTTCTTTGACGACTTTAAACTGTTAGGGGAGGGATGGGTTTAAGCTGTCTAGAAGAGGCAAGGAAATCTTTGGCAACAGGCTGGCCGACTTGGTGAGGTGGGCTTTAAACTGAAGGACTCGGGGTGAGGTCCAAAATGGCAGCGCTCATGCCATCGCAACCAACGGGGGAATAAGCCAGGCCAACCAGCGCAGCAACAAATATTCTTTAGCTGCCTCCCAAGATGAGAACCAGAAGGCCAAGCACCTCAAGGGTGTGTACGGCTGTAGTGGAGCCTCTTGCACCCCCTCCAGGGAAACCTGCGTGCTTGACTACCTTGCTGAAGTGCCTGTACACCAATGCACACAGTATGGGGAATAAACAGGAAGAGCTAGAGATCTGTGCACGATCGCAGGGCCATGAGATCATTGCAGTTAAGAGACACGGTGGGATAGTTCGTATGACTGGAACGCTGTCATGAAGGGCTGCATACTTTTTAGGAAAGACAGGCCAACAAGGCAAGGTGGCAGAGTTGCTCTTTATGTGAGAGCGCAATGGGAATGTATCAAGCTCTGCCTACGTGTGGATGAAGAACCAGTTGAGAGCCTTCGGGTAAGAATTAAGGGCAGGCTAATATGGGTTTCACTGTTGTGGGTGTTTACTACAGGCCACCTAATCAGGAAGAGGAAGTTGACGAGGTCTTCTATGGACAGCTGAAAGTTGCTTCATGGTCACAGGCCTTGGTTCTCGTGGGGGACTTCAAGCACCGTGATATTTGCTGGAAAGACAACACAGCTAGGCATGCACAGTCCAGGAGGTTTCTCCAGAGCGTTGATATTTTTTTGACACAGGTGGTGGAGGAACCAATGAGGAGAGGAGTCCTGCTGGACCTGGTACTAACGAACAAAGAAGGGCTGCTTGGGGACGTGAAAGTTGGGGGCAGCCTTGGCTGCAGTGACCATGAAAGGGTGGAGTTCAGGATTCTATGTGGAAGGAGCAGGGCTACAAGTAGGATTATAACCCTGGCCTTCAGGAGAGCTAACTTTGCCCTCTTCAAAGACCTACTTCGAGGAATCCCGTGGATTAGGGCTCTAGAAGGTAGGGGAGTCCAGGAGATGTAATATTCAAGAACCACGTCCTCCAAGCTCAAGATCAGTGCATCCCTGTGAGTAAGAAGTCAAGCAAAGGAGGCAGGAGACCTGCATGTGTGAGCAAGGAGCTTCCAGAAAAACTCAAAGGGAAGAAGGAAATTTACAGGATGTGGAAAAAAGGACTAGACACTTGGGAGGAATATAGGGCTGTTGTCAGAGCATGCAGGGATGCAACGAGGAAGGCTAAGGCCCATTTGGAATTGAATCTGGCAAGGGAGGTCAGGGACAACAAGAAGGGCTACTTCAGATACATCGGTAGCAAAAGGAAGACAAGGGAGAATGTGGGCCCCCTGCAGAGCAAGGTGGGTGCCCTGGTGACAGAGGATACAAAGGAGGTGGAGTTACTGAATGCCGCCTTCGCTTCCCTCTTCACTGGTGAGGTTGGCCCTCGGGATTCCCAGACCCTGGAGAAACGAACGAGGAGGATTGGGTCAGAGATCATTTAGGCAAACTGAACACCCATGAATCCGTGGGCCCCGGTGGATGCACCCTCGAGTGCCGAGGATGCTGGCGGATGTTATTGCTAAGCCGTTCCATCTTTGAAAGGTCACGGGGAACAGGAGAGGTGCTGAGGACTGGAGGAAAGCCAGCGTCACTCGAAAAAGGGGCAAGAAGGAGGACCCGGGAAACTACAGGCCAGTCAACCTCACCTCCATCCCTGGAAGTAATCTCTAAACGTGTGGAGGAAAAGGCGGCTATCATCAGGAGTACTCAACGTGGTTTCACCAAGGGGAAATCATGCTTGACCAATCTGATAACCTTCTATGATGGCATGACTGGCTGGGTAGACAAGGGAAGAGCAGTGGATGTTGTCTACCTCAACTTCAGTAAGGCTTTTGACACTGTCTCC
>VZSC01014158.1:45319-81925 GCA_013398225.1 Steatornis caripensis
CTGCATCCATTTCTGGGCTCCCCAGTTCAGGAGAGACGGGGAACAACTGGAGAGAGTCCAGCGGAGGGCAACAAAGATGACGAGGGGACTGGAGCATCTCTGCTATGAGGAAAGGCTCTGAGAGCCCTGGGTCTGTTCAGCCTGGAGAAGAGAAGGCTGAGAGGGGATCAGATCAGTGCTGATTGGTATCTAGAGGGCAGGTGTCCAGAGGATGGGGCCGGGCTCTTTTCGGTCGTGCCCAGCCACAGGACGAGGGGCAGCAGGCACAAACTGGAGCACGGGCAGTTCCACCTGAACGTGAGGAAGAACTTCTTTACTGCGAGAGTGCCCGAGCCCTGGCCCAGGCTGCCCAGAGAGGCTGTGGAGTCTCCTTCTCCGGAGAGATTCAACCCTGCCTGGACGTGTTCCTGGGGCACCTCCTTTAGCAGGGGACTGGACTGGATGATCTCCAGAGGGCCTTTCCCACCCCTGTCACGCTGGGATTCTGTGAAAATGAGTACATCTCATCCACACACTTAATGCAAAAGAACATACTAGTAACACTTTGGCCAAAGCTAGAAGTCCATTTTGAAAACTGAAATAGAATAGTTCTAAAAAGAAACAAACAAACAAAAACCCCTCACCCGTGGATAAACTAAGGCTATTTAGAAAATAGGGGCTGGTTTTCTAGCAAGACCCTGCTGCACCAAGATCACAAGTCCTCTGAAATGCATAGGTTATACAAAACTATTATTTTGCAGGGACACAGTCTTCCTGCAGCGGAGTCTTCCAATGATCCTGTTTTATAGGGCTGTGAACTGAAAGGGTAACTCTTAACACTGACCCTTCTATATATAATGCTTGTAATGACTAACTATCTATCTGGATCACTGACTTTGGAGTAGAATCTTTTTCACTTTTAAAACCAGTTCCGATTGCAACGGCTGCTTGAGACTGCTCTCTCCTGAGCTATGGACATCACTCTACCTAAAGGCTTGAGTTGACTGTAAGTATTCAAATAGCCCAGACCATTAGGTTTTGGCTGTATTCTAACTAGCGTAATGTAGAATTCCTTTTGCATTTTTGTGTCGTATAGCTTTCAGTCCAAGTAGGCATTGGCAGTGTGACTATTTAGTATTTAGCCTCCTAAATATAGTCATATTTATTTTCTGAACACCTACAGAAACTGCAGGTTTAATAAAAAATTTCTGCCACTCAAAACTCTTGTTTTCTGGACACCTGCACAAACTATGGGTTCTAACTTTTTCTGTCCAACAGGTTTGGTGCAAATACTAAAGTGGTGCATTTCCTGGGAAGCACAAAACCTTGGAACTATACATATGACTCCAGAACAAAAAGCATAAAAGGCAACCTGGACGACCCTAAAATAGTTCACCCAGAATTCCTCAACATGTGGTGGGATAGCTATACCACTAATGTTTTACCATTGCTAGAACAGCATGGAATTGTTAAAGAAATTACTACAGGTGTAAACATGGTACGTACTTTAATATTCCTGTAGAAACAACCTAAGTACGGATGACAGGTTCTCTACCATTCTGCTGATCTCTCTTCCCTCTGTCCCAACTCAAAGCATGGGTGTGGTTTAGTTTGCAGGATGCAGGTGTTCTGGGTTTGTTCTTTTAAGCTCGAAATAAGTAATACTACAGAGGAGAGGTATGCCGTAGTGGTCTTGAACGTAGCTGTCTGCTTGCCTACGACAAACTATGTATGTAGCTAATGGTGCACCAGAAATTACACTGTAGTAACTTCTTGGCCTTCTGTAGTAACTTCTTAATGTATTGCAGCTAATAAGGTTCTCAAGCAGAAGAACCTCAGTTCAGCATGCACTATGTACATACAGACTTTGCATGGTAAACAAATCTAGGTCAGCCTAAGATAACTAGAGAATGAATACTTATGTAGACTGTTGGTGATAAATTCCAGTGCTTATCAAAGCTGAAGTAATGTTTCCGATGCTAGTTCTCATTCGCAGAGTTTAGTAGCTTGCATCTGACTGCAGACTTGGATAGTCTTAGCTTAGTATGGGCCAGTTTAAGTTCTCAGCCTTTCTAAGACCAAAGTTACTGATCTCTTAGTATGTCCTTTCTCTTGTTAATCTTCCATCTTTCTAACAAACTATTTGCAGCTATCGGGCTTGGTCTATACTCTGGCTTTCTCTTGTGGCTTCTGTAGAGAGGTATGAAGAACTTAAACTTTTTTGTTTTTCCTCTCCCTGCTAACTTCTGTAACTCTGCTTTGTTATTTTGCTAGGAAAGCTGCACAGTCCCTGCCCATTGGCAATGCTTGCTGCTGCGCATGAGAACATCTACTTTGTTATCCCAGTCTATGGCCTGTTGCTCACTTTAGCTATGCGCAGTGTATTTCTGTATTTTTATTCTGCCTTTTCTTTTAGGCAGAGGTTACAGAGGCAGTATCCCACATATCGGTATCAGCACCATCTCCAGTATCACCAACTGTATCTTCAGAAGAACGCAAGGAACGGTGGGAACAGGGCCAAGCTGACTATATGGGAGTGGATTCCTTTGACAACATCAAGAAGAAGCTTGATACCTACCTGCAGTAGAAATGCCTGTCTCAAACAGTGGTGATACAAGGACTTGTTCCAGAACTAACAGCTAGAAAGGTGTAGATGGTGGTCAGTTACACATGCTAGTAGCTTGATGAAAAACTTCTTGGCTGAAGGCCTCTGCAGTGCTACAGATGAAGACTGAGCAAAAGCTAGGAAGCAGAATTCCTTGGGCTGCCTATAACTGCCCAATTTCCAATTCTCCCTACTAGATAAAACCAGGTATTTTCAGCTTACATTTTCTTCTGTTGTGATCAATTGGCTCAACATATTCCTTGAAAGTGGGTTTGTTACCTCACCTCATCAAGGTGATTAGCATTGATTCCTTTGCTTGCTGTTTTAGATGTAAAATCTACTTCATGGGATTGCTCAATACACTAGAGTGGTAGCCATTCTGCTTTACCATAGATGTATTAATGACACTGGGATACATACAGATGTAACAGTAATAGCACTGCTTTGCTCTTCCAGTCACAATTGCACTGAAGTTTTGACCAGGTTCTTACGCACAGTGCCTACAGCATGGCAGAATGCATTTTTCAGTTCTGTATACTACGGGACTAGTAAACTGAGTTTTATCTGTTACTTGCACTGTTGCACTTGATACAAAAATAAAATGTTGTCATGCATTTTTGGCTTCCCTAAACTCTTGAGCAACTGGAAAAATAAAAAAAGGGATTGCTGAAGCAGTCTAAGTAAAATATTCAACGGGTATAACCCCTAAGCTTTGCTAATGCTACTCTAGCTACCATTAGCAAAATGTCCAGCTTTCAGTTCTAATTATTTACAGAGTATATAGTCACTGGCCCCTCATTAGCTTTCCCTAAGGACAGGGCAGTAGAGGACATACGTGCTGAAGCTACTTACATAAGCAACAGAGAGCTTGACAAGAGAGAATCTTTCTTTCGGTGACTAAAGAAACATCATCCTTAACGTAAGCCCTGTACACTGTGAACTTGTTTTTAAACACAATGGTGATGCTATCTTGGCAAAGAAAGACTCAATAGCTGCTTAAGTAAGTGTACCTACCCTGATCAGGAAAACTATTCTTCCTGTGTGTGCAGTGTAAAAGAAAGTGCTTTTTTGCCACACACAGGCTACCTGTTGTATTTGAAGACACATGGAAAAGCAGTAAAAATACCACAATAACAAAAGCATGCTGAAGACAGAGACTGGCTGTTATGTGTACTAAGTTTCAGAACCATCCTTTAGCCAAAAGTCTAAACAGAACCAAACTACTCCGTGTTCCGAGTGTGACAGCTATACTCCGCACTACTCTAGAAACACTAAAAAAATACTATGTCAATATTTCCTAATAAAGGAGGATTTTGGCAGGAAGCTAGTGAGGGTGCTAAACCGTTAGCCTAGAGCTAAAATAAACAATCAACAAGCTCTCACCAGTTGCCAGTAAAGCAGAAGAGGTAAAGGGGTATGAGAGTTAGTTTGTTTTAACTTGGTTTTGCTACTGAATTGCTCTAAGATTCCTTGGTCACCATTTAGCAAAAAATGCTAAAGAGGAGGTGCAAACTATGTAGCTTATAGCTATTTAAAAGTACGTAGCAGCTGAACTCCCAGGTGTAACTAGCTCTTTCTTCTGTGGGTTTTTCTTTTGCTGTGTTGAGTTTTTTTTTAACAGATAAATTTGAAGTTGTGTGAAAGAAGGAGGGATTAGTAGTTACAAGCTATAGCAACAGAAGTATACTTTGTCCAACAAGTACAAATACTGGAGTTCTGCACGCTCACAAAATACTATGGAAAATGGCAAAATACTTTTTTAATACAGCTGAACAGTCTTTAGTTTTGCTCCCCTTGTCTGTATTTTTACTAAAGAATAGGCACGTTACTTTAAGTTTAGTTGTAGAGACCTGAAAGTGTAAAAGCATGAGACTACGCCAACCTGAAAATGTGGTTTAGCATATTAGTTTCGTTACGTTAATACAAGAAGATAAGGAAATAAGATGAAAAACCCGCATGTTTTGGGTTAACCAATATAGTTAGTAAAGAAAGAAAACCTATAAAACAATTCTGTCCTAGCTTCTGTGACTCATACTATGGTGAAGGGTTTACCCACAGCCTCAGGAAAGCAAAAGGTATGACATCTATACCAAACTCTATGCAGCTTATTTCCAGTGAAATTACCTTTATGTTACTATCTGCCACTATTTCCTTCGTAATTACTGCAGGCACCATTTGCAGAAAGAAAGATCCCTTTTTATCCCTTGTAATAGTATCACTTGATACATCAAACAATTTTCTGCTCTAAAATGTAGGTACTCAAAGTAGTAACTGAATTAAAGCACTATACTCACAATATCACTGTTCAAAAGAATTACAGCCCTGCTCAGATCGCGATGCAAGTATTAGAACTCAATTTGCCTTTGAAAAGCATATAATCTAAGGTGTTCCTTAGATGGTGATAACTCAGAGCAACTCTTAAAAGTTCAGAAGATTTTTTTTTTTTCATTTACATCTTTATTTTATGTAGGGTGTAAAAAACACCCAGCATGATAGACTACTAACTCAGTCTTTGGAATTAAAAATTTTAAGTTCCTAATTCCAAAAGCTCATTTCTAGAACATGCCACGGAACATACTGTTAGAGCTCCGAGAAAGAGAACACCAATAGCCAAAGACTACTTCCAGCTCATGAAAAGCAAAAAGAAACCCCCAACAACCAGAACACCATGGTTTTTTAACCACCTGAGTAACGGAACAGCTCCATCAAATCAGACAGGATTTTTCTGTTCTCGGCTTTGACCTTTAACTGTTCTCTCAGCTACATTAATGGCTTTCGTGGGAGAGACCTTAACTAGCCATACAGCTTGGTACTAACTCCAGTAAGGTGTCCATGTTCCAAAGCCAAATAAAAACATTGTCTAGTAAAGGAAAAATGATACTACTAATTGTTTTCATAACCATAACTCAGCAAAATGTCAGCATATTGTAACACAAGTAATGATGTAATTTGACTAGCCCTTTAAACGGGTCTCTTCCTCATGGTATTTTAACTTGGAAAATGGAAAGAATGACACAAAGCCAAATCTCTAATTCATAATCGGGAATTATTTCTCCAGCTTATCTCTAAACATCAGAATCTGAACCACAAAAACCCAAAGAAAGTTTAACTTACATAAACTCTATGCAAAAAAATACTCAGGTGTAGCTCCGTTTTCTTGTTCTTTTGTCAGCTTTCCAGTGACATCCAGTTACGGGGGTTCCTGCTGTCTTCCGTCATTCACGTCTTAATTCTTTCTCTAACAGTCTTAAAACACACTTTTCTCCACAGCTGAGATGCTGGCTCCCCAAAAACTGCATCACCTTGTTAGGTTACGTACTTGTAATCCCTTTCTCAATCCTTCCATTGGCTCACTGTTTCACCAAATATCAGACATCTTCTTTTTTTTTTTCCCCAGTCCTTTTCCATTTCCTATGTCTGCAATTCATCTTATAATCAGCTTGCTGTAATCTAAGATAGGTAAAAAGGTGAAAGGCATTAGAAGGAAATCTGATTCCATTTCTCCGCTGCCAAATATGCTTCCTGAATCTAAACGTAGAATCTACACAGGACCTAGACATAGCAATCTCTGCCTCCAATTCTGAGTCTGAGCGTTACAGGGAAAACAGCATAGTGTTAAGAAGACACGTAACAGAAGACCAGAATCAAATGGAAAGAGATAGAAGGAACAGACAAGAATATTCAACTGAGGTTCTTCAGTGATATTTATTCCTTTGCGGTACATTAACACGAGTAGTTTACTAATTTTTTCCTCTAGAAATCAAGACGCATGCAGACCACGTTCCATTAAGACATATTGCACTTCGCAGTGCAAGAAAACCGATAGAAAGCTGACAGTTATTAAAATAATTTGTTCTGATTACTTTGCAAGGGCCAACTGATGCACTGACAAGTGAGTGGGTCATACTCTACTTTGTGTATAGCACAGTTGTATTGTTCAAAGCGAAAGCGTGTTATCAATACAAGCCTATGATTCTAGCATTTTATCCAAATCACAAAACCTTTACCATTACAAAAATCAGTGGAATTCTGTTTAAGAGAAGTAAAATATTAAAGTGTCTTACAAACTTAAGTATTTCATTTTTACTAGGGAAGTAATGAGCAGAGGAACTCCCTGCTGCATGTATGTGTTATTCGGAAGTAGTACAAAAATATTTTAAGATTTTGAATTAAATACCATCTTTGAACATAGTCTGCAAGAGTAAGAATTCCTTACGAAGTGATCACTGACCACCTATTCTGAAACAAACAATCCAGATGATCTGTTTGGTTATCAGGAAACATTGAAACATGCAGCTAATTCATTTCTTGAAGGTTTTGTCTGAAGGACCAAACACACATTATTTACCTTTTGTTACCTTTTCACCTCTAAAAAGAAATTAAATCCTTGCAAGTTAGAATGCATGAATACACACTTCTGTTTTAAGGGACTTTTATGTATTCTTAAGCATTGTACATAATAAATAACATTTCAAAGAAATGAACGCTGGAAAGATTTCAGGAGTGCAAAACAAGTTTGTGTGTTTCTAAATTAACATTTAAGAGCAAATTAGTTTTTGTAATTTATTTGAAGCACTCAGGTTTTGACCACAAAGACAGCAAAACTAGAAGTCAGCATGAGACGTGTAACTTGAAGAGCAATATTAACGAAAATATTGTATGTATCATTTACTCAGAATACCACAGCTTCAAGCTATAAATCAATCAGAGCCTTAATTTCATTAATTTTCGTTTGCTTTACTTCACTTGCTGAAGGCTTTTTGGAAGCAAAGGCTCTTGCTGCAAGTTCCCTCTTCTTGTTCTGAATTTTCAGCATATTTTCTTCCACTGAATCCTTCACAATGAACTGAAATGTAAAAAACTGAAATGAAGGGATTTTTTTTTTTAATTAAAAGTTTAGGATGAGAAATTTCAGTACTTTGGGAAAAAAAGCTGAAAAGCTGAGTACCCTAAAGCACAGTTACATTATTTCATTATTACTCTGTAAAGAAAACGCAAGAGGGAAGACCTATAAAGCAGTTCAAGGAAAAGCTTTGGCATTTTTTTTTGCCTATTTTTTTTTTAAACTCCTGTTGAGAGAATATCTATCTATTCTTTGATACTTTTATTAGGAGAGAGCCTGTGTTCAATTTCCCAAGTAACATTTTTGTGACCGGGTATTACTGAGACAGACCAGCTGCACTTCTGCAGCTAAAGCAAGTTGCTATGACAAAAGCAAAAGCATTCTACATACCTTCAAGACAATAAACTGTACTAGCCAGGCTAGGCAACAGCAATACTACCCCATCTTAGTCACCCCAAACGGCTCAACAGGGACATCTAATTGCTAAAATTATTATTTCGCAGGATATAGGTTACATCTAATAAAATCCTACAATCCAAAGCCCACACTTCAAAAAAATCACGCTGCAATTTAAGTTTACTGGTGAGACATACAATGTCACAATTCTTCTTAAAATACACTAAAGCTTTTTGGAAAATTATTTATTTATTCATAACCAGAAAAACGTGCAAACAGATCATCTCGCAACTCACCTTAGTAATAACAACATTATGCTTCTGACCCAGCCTGTGACACCTGCCAAAACACTGGTCTTCTGCAGCAGGATTCCAAGCCTATCAGTAGCAGCAATGAACAAGTTAAATAACCTCCCTTCAAAATACATAGTAAGATACAGATGGAATCACAAAGAAGTTATTGTATCATCAGCTCTTGAGCAAATATTGCTTGCAGATTAATTACTCCCAATCTAACGTCTTACTCCTTAAGTATCTTGCTATCAGGAAAGCTTTGAGAACTTCTGGTTATATATTGATAATAATCAGGAACTTCAGGTAAATGCTTTAAAAACTAAGTTCGTCAGGAGTCTAGGAGACATCAAAACAATCTTGTTATCATTTTAATTCTGAAATAAACACTGCATATACTAACTGCCGCAGTGCCCTTTTTCTGATAGCAAAATCTAAACCAGGTGAACACAGGCAGTTATTTATCAGTAGACTAACTCCCCTGACTGTTAAAGCCCACGTATACTTCCATTAGTATATGCAATAATCACCAAGTTAGGTAAAAAAGAAACTTGCTGAATGCAAAATGGTAGTGTAACTGTTCCTACTTAAGCTTAGGATGTAACACTAAATATAAGGATTTGTGAAATACCAAGTCTGTGCTCTGCATTCCTCCAGCACGTTTTTTCTATCTAAAGGTATAGTACTAGTAGTTCTCACAGAATGGATATTTACATCTGCCTAAAATGTAACCACGTTCTGTCTGTGACAAGCAAGTCGTGTCACCCACATACTGAAAGTTATCCGGGAACTCTTCTTAATGACTTCTTGCTCTTCTTAATGACTTCTTGCTATAGAAGGGGGGGGGGGGAAAACAACACTAGGCTAGCACAAAAAATTCATTTCAGATTCTAAGAACCTTTCGTGCCTGAGCACACTTACGACATCAAGCTGCAAGATAAAACCTAAACATGTCTTGTTTCTCCAGTCTAAGGTAGTGAGCAGAAGTGCAACAAATGATACATCTGTCACTGCAAGATGAACTTTTCTGGCAAGCTATGTGTGGCAAACTGTTCTAACACTAATCTAGCTGTACAAACAAGATGATGTCTCAAGGAAGGACTTAGCCCAAACGTGCACAAGCGTGTTCCATTCATCTTTGCTGTAGTCAAGGAGGACAAAAGTGTACTACTCTCACTCTTCTCCCATCAGTCCAGCACGGGAAAACTGAAATACCTCTATGCATTTCTGCAATATCTCATACAAAGGATACTATATTTTACATGGGAAAATATGAAGAAAATTGACCCTCAGAGAAACATCTGTATACTTGTGATACTCTCACATTAGAGGTTCATGTTTCTTCCTAAAGGTGAGAATTCAGCACATACTGTATCTAAACAAACAAACAAACAATTGAAAAGAAGAGGGGGGAAGAAAGTAGTCTATGGCTGGATAAACGTTCCTCCCTTCCACTGTGGTGTAACACCTTTCAGAGAAAGAATGCAAATCTCTGAGCTACAGTTCTACAACAAATCCACAGAAGTTGAGTGGAAAAACTGGTTACTCCACTGGCTCCAGAGCTATTTCTGCTTCTTAAATCCTGTTACTGCTGCTAATTCATTTCAAGGAATGCTAATGCATGACTGAATCTCATTCGGCACTGAGCATTCAAGTGAGATAATAAAGGATCATGTGGTCCCGCTGCCCAAATATAAGTACTCAACCACTGCCACTGGAGATGGTTACCATCACAGGATGGTTACCGGCAGGATGAAGAGAAGTTGTTCAATGTGTATAAAGGCTACAATTGTATTTGGCTCTGGTTTGTGAGGTATAGCTACATACTGTAGACGACTCCGTGTTAACAATGCTTAGCTTATTTTCTTACAACTGCTTGCCACGGGACAGTGAATGCGTTATACGTCATTAATTATCCTCACAGAAGATGAACATTCTCTTGGACTTTCCACAAGTTTTCTTATTCAGAGAATTGTTTAAAAAAAAAAAAGGCAGTTGGACTAGATGGTGGTGTTCCAACTGAATTATTCAATGCAACACATACAGAAACAATACTTGTGAAGATGTATTGCAATTAATGAAAAACCTTTTTCGAAAACAACTTCTCCATACTCTCACTCATATTTAATTCCTTTAGTTTATTAAGTAAATAGCTTTTGTCTTCATGCTGTTATTATCACTAACCTGATGCCCAAGCTAATCCGTTTTCTTTACTATTGGTGCTACCGGATGCCCAAGTCCAAAGCTACACTATTATTTTTTCATTTACTTCGGTTTTGTTTTCAAGTGCACAAACTGCAGAATTTGTCTCAGTTTCCAACTGCCAAAAAACTAGGACATCAGAGCAAAGGAGTAAATAGTGGGGAAGGGAGGAAGTGAACAGAAAAACTTCAATTTTGTACAACGACAGAACAAGACATGAAGCAATTCTGTTGAGAGTATCATCTTGCTATCAATAAACTTAACTTACATTTTTATTCCTTCAAATAATTTTGCATTCCTGAGTACTTTAATGAAAGGAAAAAAAATCCTAAATTTAGAAATCACCATCTTTCTCAGTCTCCTACAATGACAAAAAGTAACCTCAGACTAATGTCTGTCTTTATAAATATTCACAAAAATAACAGAAGAGACTAGAGCAGAGAAGCACTGTATCATAACACAGAAAAAAATACACTGTTCCTGAAATTCCACTTCATGGCTTTTGAAGTTATTAAATGGAACAAACAGAAAACCACATTCAAAAGTATCAGAAAGAAAGAGAAATAAATAAAGAAGGAACAGATACCAAATGCTACACTGTAAGATGTCATAGCACTTTGTTAACAGTACTAGTAGCATTCTTTCCATTCACAGTAAATAAATGGACAGCACAAAAATACTGTGTTAAAACAAAAACATGCCAGGGAAACAAAAGAAGAAAAGCCCTATTTGCCCTTTAACAGATATTCATCAGTGTTGTTCGTTCTCTGAGGGCCTTTCCTTCTACCTCTTAGGAAAACACCAAAGGAGCTTCACCTAGATTAAGCCAGATCATTATGAACAACCCATTACTCACAGGATCCATTAAAAACACTCGGGAAGCTGCTGTCAGATTTAATCCAACTCCACCTGCCTTCAGAGACAAAAGCATTACAGTTGGGGATCCTGCTTGGCTGCTTTGGAAACCCTGAATTGCTTCTACTCTTTTCTTCTGTGCCATTGACCCATCCAAACGAGTAAAGGCAAACCCCGATTCTCTGAAGAGAAAGCAAAAACGTTCTATTTAACAATCCATTTTCTGTAACAACAGGAAATAAATACATTAAAATCCTGACCTCAACTTTGAAATGCGTATTTAAAATTCTGCATTTAACAGGTGATAGATTAAAAATAGCAAGACTCATGGCTTTAGTCCACTAAAGAAAGCATTTAAGTAATTTGTTCCTCTTCTGAAGTTCTAAAAATCTAAATGATACTATATTCTTTGAGAGCGCTTTCTAAAATACTGTAAAAGCACACGCTTACTAAAAACGACAGTAGTTTTACTTACTTCAAGGGGTTTTCTATCAGTGACAGAAAAGTTGTGAACTGAGAAACAACCAGACATTTAGCAGTTGGATTATCCCTCCGTAGTTCTATCAAAGCATGCATGAGAGCATTTATCTGAAATCAAATGAAGACTTATGCAGCTTATTCTGACTTGGTTAGATTCCACTCCTACAGGTGCTTTGGTAACGTTCACATCAACTGAGAAATCACTGCTGAGTAATACCTTTTAAACGAACTAATCTTAAATTCTGCAGTAGGGTTTACTTTAGCTTCCAAAGTTGAACACTTTTAATGGTCGCAAACTACAGGGGGATTGATGGTGCTCTGGGGAGGAGGACTCACAAACCGTTTTCCAGACATACTTCCCACTGTCAGGAGTCAACAAGTCCCCTACCTCCAGGGCATCTGGAAAACAGGAACAGAGCACTGGAACTCTGAAAAGCAAGGCTTAAGCAAGGGAAGCCACAAGGCGAGTGCTCTACTGTAGCAATACTCAAGAAGCGAGAAGACTTCCCTCAGGAATATTCAGGAAAGCTACGCAAGACCCTTGGCTAGGTGTGACAGAGGATAGGGAGGCTCCAGAAGCACTCTTGGGACCAACACGAGAGCAAAAGGAGCACGGAATAGGATCTGAGTCCGAAGAACATTGCCAGTTTTCTCATGTAAGGTTTAGCTGTTACGAGGTAAAGAACCACTAACTAGAGAAAGCAAGTAACTGCATCTGGTGAAAAAGAAAAAAAAAAAGAAAAAAATTCTCAGTTTATTCTAGAGCACAATGTCCTAAATTAGTTCTTAGGTCTCCACAGAAAGATTTTTAGGGAATAAATTTATAACCAACTTTCAAAAGGACAATAACTTCATTACAAATTAAAATTAAAAAATTAATGTTTCAGAAAAGCCATCTCAAAACAAAAAGGTGAAAGTACAAGCAGGAAGATTTAATTTTTGGCAGCGAATGCACACTGAAGGTGAGGCAAAAAACAATGTGGCAGACCTTGAAAAACAGGTCTGCAAGGTAAAATAAAAATCTCACTAGTTTACCTGATGAGTGTTATATTGAAAATATGGTGCCCATTTAGTTTTCCCCTCTAGAGCAGAATATATATTCTTTAGACAAGTTTTAAGAAAGAAGGACTTATTTACATTTTTAGTTTCCAAAAGTAAATTAAGAGCTGAATAATTTCAGTGGTTATAGAACTACCCTATCTTCAGAAACACAAACAAAACTCAGAGCAACAGCTCTTTTACTGAAAGTTTTAGTTAATTAATACACATCTATATACTGCACAATGACCAGCTTCAAATTACAACTGGCGCTCCTTTTGTCTCGTTTCCCTGCTGCAAAATTTGTTTGTCGTGAGATTTTTATTACGCATTTTCTCCTGTCCTGGCTAGACATGTTGTGCAGACACTTAAATAATAATCTAAAGTATATTAAATTGTAATAATTGCATATATAAAGTATGTTCAGCATATTTATATAAAAACTCTAGAGCATGCTCTTCAAAACCATAATGAAAGCCAAGTAAAACACAATGGAATGTACCTTTGAACTGGATATCCACTCCTGATCGGACTTCTTTCCATTACTGGAGTCTATTTCCTCTTCTAGGGGACATTCCACCAACTGCTCTGCTCTAAGCTCATTCCTACAGAGAGGGCACTTGGCATTTGGCTATGAAAAAGCCCAAACAACATCAGAAGAAACACAGTAAATCAAATTATTTAGAGTACTAAAGATCACCTTTACAAAGCACCTCTCATGAAATTATTATATTAGTGCTCATACAAGAAATCCTTGAGGTGTACATTCATTCGTCTAACACACTGCTTTGTCATTTCTGACGTAACAACTGAAATGTTTTATTTGTGAGAACATTAAGGTGACATACACGCTACGTGTTTTATAAACATTTGACCTTCCTTAAAAGTAGTCCTCTTTCTGAGCATATTTACACTTGAAATAACCATCTCAAGATTTACAAGCAAGCAAATACTTGGGCTATGTGGAGAAGACTATTTAAAATATCAGAAAAATAAACCATATTTCAAAGACAAGATCTTTCTTAGTTACAAAGAACGAATGACCTTTTACCCTTTTTTCTTCAAAGCCTGCACAGAAATAATAGCAGTCTGATGAAACATGCTTTGTCAGGGCCAGACATAGGGTACCTTCTCTTTTTCCCCCCAACAGGCATGAGAAATAACACATAATTTCACACCAAAAGCTTTTTACTCTGAAGCATACTGTAGGTAAGGCAAAGTTGACAATTTATACAATAGCACTTCCACAGGACTACTCACAAAAGTGAACAAAAGACTGTGTGCACCATACAAATACACAACTTTGCAAAGCAAAAATGACAGATGTGAGAAATTTTTGCCTAACAGAGCAATCCTTTAAAGTTAGCTGACTCAGTTTATACAGCAATCTGGCCACAGAACAAAGACATCTTCAGACAGTCTGCAAAGCAGACGAATACCGGGGGCTGCTAATCTGGAATGAACCTTTAGCCAATTAATGAGGCTGGCAGTCACAGTCTGCATACACGAATTTATTGCAGCAATAAAGATACCCTTTCAAGAGACAGAAGGAATTTCACAAAGGAATGTGAAAAAACAGTGTCCAAAACGTAGTTACGAACAAACTGTTCCTGATTTGGCAGCAATCCAAAAATCCTCCAATGACAAGACAAAATAAGTAACTTCTAATAAATCTGAAAAAGTTTCCTGGGAAAAAACCCTAACAGTGCTCAAAGACTTTTTTTTTTTTAATAAAAGGCTCACATCTCTCTGCATCCCTTCTCCAATTTAGCACTGTAATTAAAAACAACAGAAAACCCAAAACGCGGCCGAACAATGCCAACACATATGGAAGACCTGCAGTGAAAGCATATGGAAGTGACAAAGAGTCTCCCAATCAACCAGAAGAAAAAAAAAGAATGTTTTAATGAGTATCTGGCAAGCTTTTACAGTAATGCATTTAATGCACAAAGACACTAGAATACTGCAGAGATTTTATAGCTTTATTGGGACTTCTGCATAGGATCTTTACTTGCACAACTCTGAAGCTACCCTCAATGAAAGACTGAAATGAAGAAGGTGTTAACTCTCAAGCTGTTAACTACTAAAAAGTTTTTCCAATTTTGAAATACTTTTAGGTTAACATTAGAAAGATAAAACAGTCTTCAAGTCTGTAATACAATGAAAGGCCAAACTTTACACGCAGCGGTTTTGTGTTGGCAGCTTCACGTCCCATTCCTCACTGATGGCTTAATGCTCTCATTTGTGTTAATAATGAAAGCCACAAAATCTTGCCTGGAAGAATCCCGTTTGAACCCAAGCCGTTTTCGGAGGGGGTATGTGTTTGTTGATTTGATTTGTTTTTAAGGTGGCAAGTCAAGTACCTTCCTGAGCTACCTACTAGGAGAGCGCTGCATTGTAACTATTCAGGTGCAGGAACCACCCAACTGAGATGCAGCACTAGGACAAATACGTATCATGTGGAAACAGTGAACTCCCTAACTCTAGGATTTAGATGTCTGACAGTGTTTTGGCTGGAAGCTGCAAAAACTTGCTCGGGAATTGATTTAAATCAGGAATCATTTTGGTAAGAAAGGCTCACTCACTGCTTTATAAACTCATGATAGTTCAACTTCAAAAGAGCAGAATCTACAGCCACCTCTGTTCAGACTTTGATACTACGAAAGTATCCATGGAGCAATGTGAGACCGGACAAAGGCCCTAGTTCTGCAGATTCCATGGTGCTTTCTAGGCAAAGCATAGCAAATAACTTGACTGTACAGTCAAGTCATACAGGTTCCATCACGTCACAACCCCATTTATTTCTCTGCTTGCCTAAAACACACCTGAAGGTTGAGTAGGGACACCAATTCTGTTACAGACACATCAAGAACCTCTGCACTGGAAAAAGACTGCAAGTGCTCTTTCCTTAGAGAATGATTTCACATCACTAGCTTCCCTCAAAATTCTCAGAAACTCTCGACTGGGATATCTGCATCAGAACCTTGTGTGTCTGTCAGTGAAACAACATCAATCAATGTGCCAGACAGACAACACTTCCTACACCTTTGTCTTGTTAGGTTGACCGATTATGCACAAGCAGGGCCTAATTTGTCCCTGCTGCCTCCTATAAAGAACACCACCTAGTTTTAGCCTGGCACTTGCAGCTCTACTATGGCTGAGTAGGAAGCAGAACAATTCCAGAGAGCAAGTGCACCAGCACTGGATACAGACGGTAAGACTACCACACTATCAGATTGCCCTGGAAAGGAAAGGGCAAACAAGAAGGAAAAAGTATAGCTTAGAAGCACACAAGAAAAACAAACACTGTGTTTGCCAAAAAAAGCAATCAAAAGACATTCATCCAGAATCTTATTCTGGAGAGTCCAGAGAAGCCCCATGAAGATGGCCCTCTATCAAGGCAGCTATTTCACCATATAAGGTTATCAGCTTGGAATAAGGAGAGTAGACATGATTTTAGTTCAAAAGCCAACTTCCAATACACAGCTTTGGTCTCTTTTAAACACAACATTGTATACACGAATCACAACACATACAAGCAGCAAAGAGGCATCCAGCCGTATGAAGGTACACAATATTGTACCGGATGGCATCACTTTGATCCTAGGGACAAAGTAAGGTGAGAAACAGGGAAAAGGTCTATGAAAATACTGATGGACCTTAACAATGTTCAGTTTGACAGCTTCTCTCTCTATAGTTTGAATTCATAGAATCATAGAATGGTAGGGGTTGGAAGGGACCTCTAGAGATCATCTAGTCCAAATTCAGGCCAATAGTTTTTATAACCCAGCTGATAACTAGGTTTACACTGTTCACCATTTGTGGTTTGAAAGAACAATAGCTAGATGGTCTTCTAGTGATACCAGTTCATTGCTTTTGAATAGCTATTACAATTAACTGTAACCACAGAACAACCAACCTGTTCACTTCTGATGACTTCAAAAATACAAGGCTTACAAAACACATGCGCGCAGCGTGTTATCACAGGAAGAGTCAGTGATTCCAAGCAAACGGCACATTCTTCATCTGAACCAGAGCTCAGAACCAGTTTCATTTTACTCACTAATGTCTCACGCAGTTCTTCGGGAGTTTTATTATCTGCAAATATAGAAAGATACTTGAAATAGATTTCCATACAGGAACCACTCTGAGCTGGCACACGTCAACACAGCTCCATTGATCAAAATGCAATTAGGACAGTTTATACACAACGAGGATACGGCCTACAATGTACAGAAACACAAGCTGCCAAATATTACACAAAATTCTGACCTACTATTTCAAACCACATTAAAGAGTAATCTTACTTGGAAAACCGAAAATTAAAATTCAAAGAACCTTGGCTACACGCTCGTACACGTGCGACACGATGCCTAATGTGAACGAGCAATTTTCATATGGCAGCTGTTCAAGTAGTAACAATGCTATTTCTAGTTAAGTTTGCTTTATTTTTTAAGTACAGAAATTCAAATCATACTTACCAGTTACTGATTTATTTCTAAATAATTATTGAATAATTATCCAATGATTTCTCCACCCTGTATTTTTCAGGAAGACAAATGACAACCTTCTAAAAAAGGTTCTGACCGTATCTCATTGGTCTTTCAGTTTCCTGGAAAGTCACACCTATACCAATGGCATCTCAAAATCGGATTTTTCAAAATATTAAATTTGAGAATTCTCAAATTCAGAGTATTTCAAACAGACTACACTGTCTTGTGAAAGAGGTGCATATAATTTTTAGCACTATGCAGCTGTACGGTTCTGGCTTGTCAAAATAAAACTTCACTCTCCTTTCAGTCCTCAGTGTTCACCCTTCCTTACAGCCATAACAAAGTCAACAGTTTCCTACTCTGCTGAAGAGGCAATGGTTCTGCTGACATGGCTACGAACCTACAAGCCATTTCCCCAAAGCTCCTCTACATCTTCTCTCCTGAGGCAAAGAAAAAAATTCACTGTAAAAGCACTTATGTAAATTATTACAACAGCAGACACTCAGCTTTTTAACGAGCCTTCCGCATTTGGCTCTGCAGAGGTCCCTTTGGTAATTTCTGTATGGGCTATTGAAGCTTCTGAACTCCTGTTTTTAGCCTTCGCGACTACTCATACCTCATCGCTTTCGCTCATATTAGAGCATGCGCACAAGTACCCGCTTCCCAAACGTACTCAAACGTAATATGGTATGAAAAAAATAAAAGTAGCAAAGCTAAAAGTTCAATGATCCAAGCTGAAAAGAGGAAGAGTGAGGCTAGAAAGCCTGGAAAACACACAAATGTGCTTGTTTTCTTGAATATAAAGTGCAAGTCCTGTCAGAAACACAGGAACCAAAAGCATTCACTCACCAAATGAAAAACTAGAAGAAGATGTATTTATACAAAGATGAGGATGACAACACAGCTGCCTCAATCTGAGCAGGACACCAAGGATATCAGCATAGTGAGCTAGTACAGTCCCTTCACTGAAAAATCTGAACAAGAGTTTTATCGTTAGTGTGAAATGCTACAGCCTGAAGTAACAGACACCAAGTAATCAAATTCAGCTGTTAGAATGATGTTCTGATTATTCACTTTTCTGTTTTAATATATTTTCTCAAATACTCTTCTGAAACAAGGTACAAAATGCTACCAGTAACATGTTCTACTAGAAGAAATGCTAACACACGGTGACAAAAAATTTAAGGCTGTTCTTTATGTATCCAGTATCCCTTTCTGTTTCTTGCAAGACAGAACTAATATATAATTCTGCAATAGCCTCTCCTTCACTCTTCAGAACTGATGCTATGCTAATTTTCAATTATTAGCTTATGGCATACAAACTGACACACTTGGCTACTGGAGCTAACATAATCAAAACTTCTGAAACACAAGTTTGTGATATCAAACATCAACCTTCAGGATTAAGAAAGCCTTCTACTTACCTGCCAATAGCAGCTTTGCCCTCCTTCTTCACAGACTGATAGATTTGTCTCTCTTCCTCTGTAAGCGTAACATGCTGAATAAGTACTTTACGTTCTGGTAACTCCAAAATGGGTTTTCCTTTAAGTTTACTTGTTTTAGTTCTTCTGAGGGTAATACTCCTGATCAGAGACTGTAAACGCCTAAAAATACATAAATAGACGATGTATTACCCAGCTGGGGTTGGTTTGTTGGTAGTTTTGGGGTTTTTTTAGTTTATTGCATAAATACACGTTCTATACAAAATCCAAGTCCAGTAGTACAATAGAATTGATTAATCTGAGACACTAAACTATCTGAATCATTTAATATATATTAATTTGAACTAAAAAATTGAAATAAGAACTGATGACAGATGCATTTCAATTTTAAACATGAAACATTACTTTGCCACATTACCCAAGCACTGCCAAGTCATACTCGTTCACAAACCCTTTGGGAACACTTCGTACCCAAGCCCTCCTGGAGCTCCCGTTGTGACTGGACGTTGAATTGTTCTGTGCCACCACTCTCGATCAGTAAAAGGTTTCAGTTTTAGGAAGGAAATAAGAGACCACAAATCCTTTACAGAATTCTGAATAGGAGTGCCTAAACAGAAAATAAACAAACCAAAAAAGATTGTAAAACCTCAAAGAAACAAACTAAAACCCACAGATTCTGTGCTTTCTCCAAACCCTACACCACGGACAAAGCCTCTCATAGGCCAACGTGTCATTAGCTATAATACGTACTATTTTCTTACCTAAAATATTACAAAGCACTTATATATTTAAGAGAAAACCACAGCTCTCAGTGCTAGGAAGACTTGGATGTTAATCTTTCCATTTCAGCTTCACCAGCAGTGGTTACATCATGATCTTTAAATTACATTTAAGGATAACATGCCTGCATGGTCCCTGGCAGTTTCTGGGATGACTACTGCTTTTTAAAAAGCTACTGAGGTTCGGGTAAGTACGCAACAGCACGTTCAGTCTTCTAACTAGATGTAACATGCCAGTTCATAAACAGGTCCCTTCTTACTTGCACTTCCACCAAACCTGTATATCAAAAGTTATTTTAAAATGTTTGTCTATGAACTGAATTAAAAACCAAAAGTAAAAAAAAAACACCAAGCAAACAAAATGAAAAACAACTAAAAGAAGACACATCTAAATCACTGCTCAAAGACAAGTTTAAAAACATTCCAAATGAATCTGACACAGGTAGACATTAACCAGCTCCCAGAAAGAGCCAAAGCGGAAACACCAAGTGGGAAACGTAAGATGATTTGCACTGCATTTCCTCAAATATTTCACCTGTAAGTACCCATCTTCTGTGTCCTTCCAGATTTAAGGCAGCTTTAGTTTGCTGAGCATTTGGATTTCGTATAGTGTGCCCCTCATCCAACACAATTCTCAGCCACTTGACTTTGTGTAAAGGGCTATCACTTCTGATCTGAAACACAGTATTTTTTAAATCTTTGACTCAACATTTTTTTCTCCAATTTGGATGAAGCAAGCTATTAATATAACAATTCCACAATTAATAATGGATAGTATTTATTCGCATCTTGTTTATTTATCGGCACAGAAGAATAAAACTAAGAATGAGGCATTCCTTCTTTTAGATCTAATGATTCCTGGAAAATGTTACCAGTCTTATCATATTTGAATACGAAGAATGAGTTACACCAAAAATAAGCTAATCCTGAAAAAAAGAAAGGCTTCAAAGACACAGAAATATTAAGTTTGAAATTATAAGTTTGTATTACACTTAAAGATGTCACATTAAGCCTTTTAAAATGGCCGGCATTTCCATGAAAACATCATTTTACAAATATATCCCATGCAATGAGCTACTTGGTTGCAGCCCATGTGCAACAAGACCTGTGGAATTATGTTTTTATATGCTCCATATTCTTTGAATTTGATAGGGCAAGGCAGAAATGGGAGACTCGTGCCGCTGAGATTTGGTGAGATTTACATACTTGCCATCCTTTTCTATCCTGAAGAAGTCTCTTAAGCTGCCACAATTGCAGCCAAATAATTTTCTCTATAGGAGCAATCAATAAAAAACTCCCTTCATTATCACAGCAAACCTGTAAGAAAGTATATGAAGCAAAACTACAGCTATAACCTTTTGATTGCCTTCCAGAACAGCACTCGAATATACTGCCATCATTAGCCCAAACACTGCAAGTCTGGAACAGTAAGGGATCTTCAAAGAACACTTTTTCTCATTTACTTACTCCATAATCCGTAGCTAGGATGTTGTATGTTGTCAGTACGATGTCTTGTTCTGAAAGAACTGACGGGTCTTTGCTACGGTCAGAACCATAATAAACATAAATATTTACACGAAAATCTCCGTGGATATGTTGTTCAAACTGGTCCTGAAAGAAAAGTTGTCAAAAGTAATCCAAAAGATACTGTGTTACTACATGATTGTTAGAATAAAATCATTGAAGTTGCCTTAACTAAAGACCACTAGTTATGTGACATTCTACATCCAACTTACATAACAAAAGCAATTTGAATTTGGGTTTCTTTTTACCTCTCTACCGAGGCGAGAGGAGGGATCAGAAGCAGTCACCTCAGTCATTAGTAATAGACACAGTATCACATTCTGATAACTCTAGCTCTACTTCCTGCACGGTATTAATTCATATCCCGATGGTATACGCAATTCAAAACCCACTGTTCCTCCCAAACTGTAATGGAAGAGCTTTTATGTTCTCTTTCACTTTCTACCTTTATCTTTTCTTTGTTTATCCTTTCACTGCTCATTTACAGCTTCGTCCCCTTACTGGGTTAACCACCTAAGTTTTAACATAAATGGATGGCACAATAGCCAAACTACTCATTTTAAACCCAGTGTTTATATTCCCTACTGTTCTGTGAAGCACTCAGCAGACGGTAATCTCAACAGCCAATAAAAATCAACAATTTGATTTCCAAAGCACCCAACTCACAAGTTTTCTTTTTAAATACTTAATTTCATTTTGAAGTGATGAAGAATATTTTTTACAGTATTCAATGTTTCCCAATTATGATTTCAATGTTTTACCTACAGTCTAAGATTATAATCTTCTTATTAATGTTCTAACCAGACAGCAAAAGCTTCCAAATAAAGCATAACTTGAAAGTTAAAAATATCCCCTTAATATTAGTGTTCAAAATGTCACGAAAACAACAAAAATTAACTAATGCAGAGACAGAGCTAGAAGGGCCCTTCAGTCTGTTCACCCTAGCAGACCTACTCCCACACATCACCAACAGGATCGCCGAATTGCTCAACACCTCTAGTAAATGAAATGTCACGTGCATTTATCGATAAAATACAATAATATTTTATTCTGAGCCTGCAAGAAGCATGTGTCTCCTCCACCCTCCTCACCTGGTTTAAGGAGTTAAAGCACATGAGTTCCAGAAGTGCCAAAGTGAATTCACCTAGTCAAAAGCAGGGAATCCAAAAGTGAGCTCGCTACTCACAGAACCGCACTCTCATCACAATACTACTCCAGTTTTTAAATCTCTATCAAATAAACCTCCCTTGTGAAAGCAGCTGTATTTCATAAAAAAGGAAAACCATGATCTGTTACTAGTATGAAAGACTACAGGGCGTACTACTCCTACAGCATAATAAACGTGTATCATATTTACACATTAAAACAGCTTAGCACTTACAATCCAGTTGCTTAGAACAGACAGCGGACATACAATCAGTGTTGCTCTGGGGCCATCGTCAGAATTTTTCTTCTCAACTGACTGAACACTAGCCATATCTGAGTAAACAGAAGACATATTTAGTGGCATAACAGTTCAGTTTAAAGCAAAGTAGAAGTTCAAGAAACTTCTGGTTCCCTTAAGTCCTTTCTACATTTCTTCACCTGAACAGCATCAAAGCAATTTGCAAACACATAAGCTTCATTTATTAAGTCAAATATGTATAATACTTCAGCTTCCAAAAAATCAGAAATTAGTATTATCTGTTTATCCCTTAATTATCTTTTCTCTCTGTATGTGTTTTTAAACAAGTAGATGAAGGTAGAGGAAGAGATGCAAAGCCTATATCTTCTTGGATAACACAGGAAGGTGCTGCAAAAAGCCAGACAAACAGATTTTTCACACTATGCAGCGCATACGCACGCATTTATTTTTATGACACACTTCATAAGCTTGTTAACCAAATTACTTCTCCTCTCCAATACAATAATATAGAATATCTCGAGTTGGAAGGGACCCATAAGGATCACCAAGTCCATCTCCCTGCTCCTTGCCGGGCTACGTAAAACTAAACCATACAGCTAAGAGCACCATCCATACACTCCCTGAACTCTTGACAGGCGCGTGTGCAGAAATACAGCATCTCATACATTTATTTCAGGTTATGAATCTTCAGAGGAATGCAGTTTACCAGTCATTAAAAAAAGAATAATTTAGCACAGGTTTCACTCCAAGTACTTCAAACCTAAACTTAACTGCTGACTCCTGAGCACCTGTAGCCCTTCGGTCTTTTCCACACAAGATACTTAGTTCAACAAATGACACGTATTCTTGCATCTTCACGATTACGTTTCAGATGTTTAGCAAAATAGATGGACTTAGTTTTTTTAATTCGTTTTTCAACCCTAGTGCCCTGACAAGTCCACGTCAAAATCTAAAAATCTTAGCAATTCTGTTTCTCACCATCGGTTTGACCCTGCTCATGGCTTGTTTTACCACCACTTGTTCAGCTAAGGAAACAAACTGCAACATTTAGGACTAAAATGTTGCTTTCCCGTTCAGCAATTTCTAAAATTTTCTGCTTAAAGTTCTGGTTGAGTAAAAATTTAAAGAAAAACAAAAACCAAAACAAAAACCAAACCCCCAAATCCACATAGTTTAGTTAATTCCTTTTCCAGTTAATCAGAAATCCTATTCAGTTTGGCTTCAGAAAGGAAGACACCAGCTGTGATAGTAACCAATTAAAAAACCAAAATTCCTTGCAACTTACTTTCTGTTTGTTGCAGTAGCCATTCTTCAGACTCTCCCAAGTCACTGCTTCCCGAATATCTGGGTTTCTTCGCTTTATCTCTAAGATACCATCATTAAGAAAGAAAGAAGAAACAAAACAAAGCACAAGTCCACTACTGCGTGAATTTACGCCTTAAATCTCAAGAGCATAAAGCAAATGAACTTGATATTGCAAAAAAAATACCACTGTGATTTGAAAATTTTCTCTTTAGAACGGTTAGAAAAAGGGGAAGCACAGAAGACAGAGCTGCAGGGGGAATGATGCTCATAAAACTTGGTACAGATTATCACTGAAATTCACACCAGTTATAAGAAGCCGATAGTGTGGTGGGAAGGTTCAAACACATTAGTCAACTTCACAACTTTATCAGCTCAAAGCCGTCTCTCTGTCAGAAGCATGCCTGCAAAGTATTCCTTAACCACTTAAAAACCCAATTGGTACTAGAAGAAAGATTACTTCAGTCAGTTTTTTAGATGCCACACACTGATGTTATTAGACACCTTTTCTACTGAAGGAGACATCCAAGCATGCAGTGATGCAAGCTACGCAGAATGAGGTAATCCATTTTTAATATATTCCAAAGTGCAACATGGATACAGAACGCTTATAATAATCATAAGAAATACAACAAACTGGAAAGTGAGAAGAGAGCAGGAACATATTTTAAGCTAAGGTTAATCATGCCCAAGTACCACTTCATTTTTACTCAAAATCTATTTTAGCAAATCAACAAAAAGAAAAGCATTACTTCAGCTACCTACCTTTTTGGAAGACAACTTGAGTATTTCAACGGAGTAGTTTCAGGCATCTTTACGTCAGAAACACCAGGATCCATCACATTGCTAGAGTCTTCAGGAAGAAGAAATTGGTATTTAAGAATATACTGTCTTCAGCTTAGTTATGAAACCAACTTTAGCATAACTTGATCAAGAACAAGCACAAACTTCCTTTAAAACAACCTTAGCTCTGCATGGAACAAGTACTGCCTATACTGTGATCACAAAAAAAAGATAAAAATACTCTTAAAACAACCTTAAATATTTACAAAGTCACAAAATGTGTACCGAGTTTGCAAAATCAAGCTGTCAAAAAAAAGAGGAAAACCCAAATATAAGCATTGTACTATTAACAGTAAGGGTAAAGTTCTATATAGAAGTTTTAAATAACACTAAATGGTAAAGATTTTTTACAGGTCAACCCTTACTAATTAATGATTTCTACATTGCCTAAACCTAAATGAATAACAGCAACATCAAAGAAAACATGTGGTAACATCACAGATACACACGGGGGTGTTTTGGGGCAGTCGCAGGGGGGGTTGTTTTGTTTTGCTGGGGTTTTTAAGGTCTTTATCAGGTAGTGAACAAAACATCACTCTTGTGCTCTGCCAATAATAGCGTATCAGAAGCAAATGCAAAAATAGAAAATGCATTAGAACAGAGCTAATATCAAAACTGAAAGCAACAGCACTTGCAGAAAGCTTTGCTGTAACTCAGGTAAGCAAATCCATGCTTGAATTCTGGATTTAAACTTCAGTAAGGATTTTTTTTTAAAACTTCTGTAAAGATTTTTTTAAAATACTTTAAAAAGTTTAATACAGTCCTGAAGATGGCAAAACTTGCAAAAACTCAAGAAATAGGCATCAATTTAATACACCAGAGAGAATTGTGGAAGGGGGGCGGGGGTGCAAGGGTTTTAAAGACATTATCATCGCTTTTTCAGATGAAGTAACAGTAGAGACAGGCTCTCCCCTCACTGCTGTAAATATTATCTTGTTGAAATGCCTGATGCTCTGGGGGGGAAAAAAAAAAATCTCAGATGCTGCTAGGCATTTCAGCTTTGGTAAGGGTTCTGATTTTCTGGTGACACTCATATTGACCTCCATGAAAGCCTGCATCTTCTCCCTTCCAGCATACCAATAAAAATACCTTTAACCACAGCCAGTTCGTACTAATGTGTTCTTTCCTTATCAGTCCCTTTCTTTTCTCTTGTGCTGTCAGTTAGGCCATCTGTATTAAAATTCCTTGCATGGGAGGACAGCGAGGAAAAGTCACTGCAAGAAAACTTCAAGCCCCATGTATTTCTTCAGTCATTTTCAAAAGCTTGATGAGTTACAAAACATACTAACAGCAAATATATTTTTTCATATACATCTGTAAATTCTCCTGATACAATCTGATAATTACAGGTGTGATAAAATCCTTCTAAATGCATGTCATTTGCTCATTACTTAAAAACTTTTTTTAAAAAAAAAGTTACTTAATACAGAACATAATTACAATTTAACTACTAATGTTTACTGTTCAAACAAACAAGATTCTAACAGATGCAGAAGCGCTCCCATTTTATCCACAAGGAAGGAAAAAAGAAAGCAAAAGGAATCCAGAATCCATTTCCCAGATGTGGTAACTTTCCTGTCAGGGTGCAACTTTCTTACAGGGCACTTAATCTTTTCATTTGTTAACTGAAACATCTTGCAAGGTAAGTTTTAAATATTTCTCTGAGACACTTAGTTTGCCAAGAGTTTGTGAAGACTAGCACCGACCACAGACTAAGAGTACCACAGGTAAGAACACTAATTATCATGCAAACATTACTGGACTTCTCATAGTTTGTTGTCACCTTTACATAGTCTGCGTCCAACGTCGTTCATGCTCTTAGTACCAGATTCCTATTGAGGAATGGAAACTTTTATTCTTTAATGCAGCAACTGGAAAAAACGCCAATAACATTACTACACTAATCTGATCAGTGATTAATTTCTGCTCTAAAACATGAAAGACTTGCTCAGTGGGAAGTCAGACAGTCACTTAAAGGTGCTGGAAAAGCTATGCTTTTTTTTTCTTTAGTACCCACAGAGTTCAAATGAAACTGTAGAGAGGCAGAGGAGAGAAACTCAGTCTGCAGAGCTCTCTAGAAAGAAAACACACTAATAAAATTTCCCATTTAACATTCTGAGGTCAAACACAAATCATTACTTTGTTTAATTTAGACAAATATGGTAAAACAAAGCAAAAGCCTCAGCCTTAATACTGTCAGGAAACACTGCGTAATAAATCACCTAATCCTAGCATCTAGTTTACTTCATCATCTTGAAAATCATATCATAACAAAAGCAAAAAACATTTGAACTACACTACCCAAGAAGAGTTTGCACATTAGTGTCAGTTCACTAACTGTAGTTTCCCCTCCTCTCTTCAATTTAAGCATTTGACAAAAATATAAACTGAGATTTATTTATTTATTTACTTTACAGCAATACCCTTTGCTTGCTATTTTGGTTGTTTCAGGCAGTTCCTCCAAACCACAGAGGAACTATGCATGCACACCCTCAGAAAAAAAAAAACCAAACACTTCTATTTGTGCAGTCACAACTTGCCTATAGGAGAAATCTTTAAGAAACTTAAAAATTTATAAAACTTAACACTGCAAATGTTCATAAATTCTTCCTTGGAGTATACTTAAGCATACGCTCCCCTAAGATAACACAGTCTACAGACAGTTCAATTATACACTTTGAAGTAACATAGTTCACCTACCTTCAACTAATCTACCCTATTCTTCCTCTAATTCGGTGTACTTGAATAAGTTTTTCAAAAAAACGTATACAAAGTTCACCATACAGAAAGTTACCTGGCACAGGTTTGGGGGGGGGGGGGGGTTGGGTTTTGTTTTTTCGTTTGGTTGGGTTTTTTTTTTTTTTTTTAAACACACTGCTATATTAACTCAGTTAAAGCAATCTTTTTCTTTCATCTCACCTCATAAAACTTATCACTTGTGATCTTTTCAACAGGAAGGGGCTTGCCATCTTGAAAATTTGTGAGAATCAAGGCAATAGTAGTAAGCGTTTTACCCTGCGTAACAGAAAAGAGTATCATATTTTCCAGAAATTAAAACAAACCAAATGACCGACCAATCCAGAAACACGCATACACGTTCCGTATTGAAAAAATTCAACCTTGGTAAGTATTATTACCAGTCCCATATCATCAGCCAGTATTCCTCCAAGAACATTTTTAGGTCGCTTCTTTTCTGCGAAATTTGTAAGTATATTGCAGTAGAAGTTACTTCTCTCTTCCCAAAATGGTGGTAAATCATTACTGTTCTCACGTGAAACCATCCAAGCCAAAGCCTGCTTCTGATGGGGAAGCAAGGGTGTGCCAACAGACTGCAAATTAAAGAGATACATTATGCAGCATTCACATATTAAATGACATTCCATTTTTGTCCTTTCTATCTACTATTTTTCTATCTACTATTTTTTTTTCTGATTCAGGCATCTCCTGTGTCCAGACAAAGTTAAATACGCATCCAGATGTTTAAGTTTTTATATTTTCACAGAAAACAGTTTCTAGCTTAAGACATACCTCTGCTCCTTCCATTTCACAAGTTTTATCATCTTCCTTCAGATCCTCAAACAATTTGTCAAATTCACTTTTAAGCTGCATAAATTAACACAAAAACTGCAATTAAAATTATTGCAATTGAAAATAACCTCACTAAATAATCAATGACTCCATTAAATTACAATTACCCGTCATATGGTAATCAGCATAGATAGGTCCACCACCTTAGACCTAATTTGCTGGAATATGTTTGTTAGCTACTGCTACATAAAAACAAGGCTCAGCTTTTCCAAGACAAACACATGCCAATACAAGCAAGAGCTTGAGAAGGGATGACTAAATATATTCACATCCTTGTAGGACACTCAATGAAGTAACTACTTCACTCTAATTTGAAAGAGCAAACTAAAAGCTAAATGAAAAACAAACCACCACCCAACCCTTCACATATCACACTGGGCCAAATCTGAAGATAAAAAGCCTGGAAGTCTGGTTTTTATTTTCGTTAGAGAACTTAACATACTTGTTACCCGGTAAAGCATTAGGACATAGAAAAGAAAACACACCACCACAACGATGAAAAAAAAAAAATTATTGAACAACCAAAACCTCCTAAAATTACATGGGACTCAAGGCTGTCACACCTAAAACATCTGCTTACAATATGAAAATGAACAAGCTCAAAAGTTCAAGATCACTTCAAAGCAAATCTGTGGTTCAGAAAAGAAAAGAAAAACAAAAACAACAGACTTCACTTCACAAGCACTGTTTCATTAATGAAAAAAATTAAAGGCCCTCACTGTTAAAATTCCAACTTCCAGGTGTTTAAGTATGAAATGCAAACCTGTTCAGTTGTCAGCTGCACAGCAGCATGAACCGGAGCACTGTAACTTGGACCAGCTCTCCCAGAAATCCACTTTGATCCAAAACCACATTCTGAACCTACTTGCCATTAAAAAGATAGTATTTTGAAACACAAGGGTATGACATGGGCGTATCCCAATCTCAACCTTCACTGGCTCATGAGTAACAATGCCGATCAGATTGTTCGCTGTAATACAGCATCTTTCATCATTTGTCTTTTAGCCTCAATTTGTCCTTTACTTACAATGGGCCACAAAGGCTTTCCTAACGCTCACAGGCTATCGGTTGGGATCCTTTGAGTTGGCAATCATGTTTCTTAAAAACTGGTGTGTTACATGAAATTTGACTTGGTAAGACTATGAAGACTGATGCTTTTACACTCTGAACTTTTTTCTGTTAACTACGCGCAATAGAACCTGCAAGATAAATACTGAAATCTTGCTACACGTAAAACAGATCTATCCCTCACCAAGTGTTTATTTCTGCATGCATCCTTACTCATGACTACCACTGCTTCCACAAAGCCTAGTTCCAGGAGCACATGTGCTTTTTGTGTGAGGCTGGCTCTGCATAGCATCAGGTCTGCAATGCTTATTTGTTCAGAGACATCTTATCTCTACTCGCTCACACCCACTAGTAGGATACACATCCTAGTGCTCTGCTAAACAGCAGGACTGTCCCTGAAGCCCTCACCCCGTGAAAGGGTCTAACCTGTTTTCTTAATATTTTTTTTTTCAAGTCTGGAGGAATGCAGGCAATCCTTATGGATTTTTAAGGATCTTCTGGAATCAAGTATATTTCTGAGGTTGCTCAAATGCCTCTCGAATTGCTGGCAGGTAACATTAAAGATAGAACACCAAGTATACTATCTATGAAGTTTAAAATCAATAGCTGTGGGCTCTGGATTACTCCCCAACTAAGTTAAGAAATCATTTTTGATTTTGTGAACGACAAGACTATGATGATAATTAAGCCCTTAAACATTTCTTCCAACCAGTGGCAAGTTCAATCCAAATATTTTCAAAAGGAAAAAAAAAATCCAAAACCTGAAGACTTACCTTTCCGAGGAGGAGCCAATTTAAATCCATGTTGTTTTAGCTGATCTAGCACTGCTTCCTTGTTTTCTTCTCTTCCCCAAAAGCTCATTTGTACAGGCATGGTAAAGGCATTTTTTGCTCCGTAAGGGACAACCCTGACAAAAAGCAGGAAAAAACCCTACAGCAGTAACCTTTTGATTTTTTTTTTTTTAATAGTAAACCTTGTTATTACTTCAGCAAGAGGTATTCCAAAGTGCTTATTTCGTCAAAACACAGAATGTTCCAGATAGGTGTTAGTACTCCTGCTCCGTAAACCTTTTATACAAACCATCGCATGCAGCTAACTTACGAGTTCCACAACAATCTTTACAGAATTTGCTCTCACTAGTGCTCCTGCATTTTATCATATACGGGAAAGAATGAACCGGTATGCAAGTACAGAAGAATAAAACGTCTGAAAACATGACGCTTTAATCATACTACCAAGAGCCGTCATTTCTGTCAAAAGAGACCAATTTTAGTGTTCTGCAAACTGAACACAAATAGCTTTCAGAATTTGGTAGTGTAGCAACAAAAAATGTTTCCATTATTTATTTAATGGAACCAAAAGCATAATCTCCACACTTACCCTTCAACTAATGCTAGTTTGTTGTCCATAATGCCTGCCAATGCTGCTGCTAGTTCTTTTTTTATATGGCCTACCTGGTCTCCGTTCACATTATTTACTTTCACTGCATTTTTATCATAAGGATTACTGGGCTCCCTCTGAAGCGCAACCATTTCATTGTTATTAACCTAACAAAGCAAAACAAACAAACAAATGCCAGAACACACTCATTTAGTTGCAAGTTATTTGCATAAATATCTAGTATACACTTAGTTAAATATCACTAAACTTGAAGATCAATTTGGTATAGCATTCTGTTCAGTCATTCCAATAACCTACTACTTATTCAAAATACCAAAAACATTACAGAAGAGCTACCCGATATACGCCAGCAATTCCAAAAGTACTCCTGAGAGAAAGAATGACCTTCAAGTGCTAACTCATTTTGTAAGGGAATCAACATCCCTTTTTGTCCGTATAAGCAGTTCAAAGACATGATTTCTTGTTTTCAGCCACCTTCTTTTGCCTCATGTGGGCGAGCAGAGCTACCAAATGACTAAATCAGATTTGAAAGCTTGCTACCTTAAATTTAATTTTGAATTTAAGTTTTCGATTAAGTACTTCCTGTGCTGACTGTTGAATATGGCCAGTTGCGGGGAGGGGGGGACCTATTAAAACTGGTCAAAAGGTTTAGGAATTTTTGAAATGTAACTAAACATATTTTTTCTGAAGCTGACAACTTTTTCTTCTGCTTTATAATTTATCTTGCACTCACAATGCCCGTGTAGTATCGTAATCCAACAACACTTCCTCGCAAAGTTCCATATAAAATAGTTGAGTCTGTATCCTCCTCTGTTTCAGAAGTCTGACCTACAGAGAGGAAGTCTTCCAACCCAAGACTGCAGTAAATGTCCGAAGAGGAAAAATGGGAGTAGTTTCTCTCTCCTCTGCAGATGCTATACTGAGAGCATCCTCTTGCAGAATCTCTGCAGAAAGACAACGCATGAAATATTTGACAATGACTTTAATAACAATTATTTCCTTGTCATCTATTTTACCCCTTCATATAAGGCTACCTACAAAACCCAGTTTTACAACTTTATTCAGATAATATTTACCTGTAAACATTAAAAAAGTTTCATATTCGGATAAAACTTTGCCAGTTTTGAATCCCCAATAAATTAGTTTAAGCCAATTACAATATAGAGCTGACAACTTAACTGACTAAACTACGGTTTCTGTGCATTCTGCCCTACTTTTCCTCACGCCTTGACATCTATCATTAATACTTTACAATAAACTTTAATCAGCTACTCCAAGCTAACCTGGGTAATTGCACTAAGCATCTCCAACACCAACTCCCGTCAGCCAGGCTCCCCTTTTGGGGAGGGCACAGGCCCAGTAACTCAAGCTATTGCACACTACCACGTGGCAACACCTCCGGCCGCGCATCCAGCGCGCGTTTGAGTGAAGATCGACATACCAACAACTGTTTTAATCAAGCAGTACGTAACAAACTCGAGACACGTTTCAGCTGACACATAATAACCACAACCTTTGGTATATCCCAAAGCCACCGTACTGTCTTGCCGGGTTAACTGAAGAGTACTGCCAATTACAATACTTTGTTTCCATATGTTAGTTATTCAGAGTTTGGCAGAGCAAACTTTGGCTTCTTTCTCAAATTAGATCTACAGCGGCTACGTGACCAGCGTTCCGTTTTCTCCGCCAGGAGAGAGGCACGGTTTAGCAGCCTTTGCTCTGCGCTGACTGCAGACGAACCATGCGCGGGGGCAAGCGGGAGCCATTTCGCCGCCGCTCGGCTGAAGCCCTCTTCGGGCGCCCCGCCAACATGCACAAGCCACGCGAACGGCCTTCGCACGCAGCACCGACAAGAACGGGGCGGCGGCTCCGTTTCTCCGCCAGCCACCTCAGTTCAAATCTGAAGATAAAAAGCCTGGAAGTCTGGTTTTTATTTTCGTTAGAGAACTTAACATACTTGTTACCCGGTAAAGCATTAGGACATAGAAAAGAAAACACACCACCACAACGATGAAAAAAAAAAAATTATTGAACAACCAAAACCTCCTAAAATTACATGGGACTCAAGGCTGTCACACCTAAAACATCTGCTTACAATATGAAAATGAACAAGCTCAAAAGTTCAAGATCACTTCAAAGCAAATCTGTGGTTCAGAAAAGAAAAGAAAAACAAAAACAACAGACTTCACTTCACAAGCACTGTTTCATTAATGAAAAAAATTAAAGGCCCTCACTGTTAAAATTCCAACTTCCAGGTGTTTAAGTATGAAATGCAAACCTGTTCAGTTGTCAGCTGCACAGCAGCATGAACCGGAGCACTGTAACTTGGACCAGCTCTCCCAGAAATCCACTTTGATCCAAAACCACATTCTGAACCTACTTGCCATTAAAAAGATAGTATTTTGAAACACAAGGGTATGACATGGGCGTATCCCAATCTNCGCATCCCCCGCGCGGCGCGGCGCCCGCCGCCGCCAGCCCCGTCTCACTTGCGCGGCCTCCACGCCATGGCGGCAGCCGACCTCCCGCGCCCGCAAAGCCCGCCGAGCGCTACGCAGCCACCGCTCCCGGCCGCGAACCCGCGCCCGCCCTCCAGACCGACAACTGCAGCCGCCAATCCCTGCCAGAAGCTTCACAGACGTTGGCCAATGAAGACATCACGCACGGGAAGACGACGCCGCTTGGCTCAGCCCGCTTTCCGGCGGTGCGGACGCGGTCCCGGGGCCGCTTTGGCGCCGGGGCGCAGAGCGCTCCGGGAGACGAGCCCTTCTCTCCGGGGGACCCGGCCCTACCAGCACGCCGTGTGGACATTGCCAGACAAGCGGTAGTGTTAAAATAATCATTTACAGTGGTGGAGGGCATGGGCGACAAGAAGACGCATACGAGTTTGCGAAGATGCCGAGAAGAGGAAAGGGGATGCAAAGGGCAATGCACGAGGTTGCAGAACGTGGTTTTCTGAAAGCTAAACAAGATAAAACTAAACAAGATAAAAGCATGTCGTTCACTGCCTTGTGCAGAAATAGTACGTGTTCAGCATCGTTGAAGTATCTACGTGTGAACTTGTCAGTCATGGCCATCGTCGGTGATCGCTAAAAGCATTTATATCCTTGCAGGATAGAGCCTTTTGAAAGACATTTTTATGTCACCTAAGTGAAACCGTTGAAGTTTCTTACAGCTTCTCCCAAAGATTCTAAATGAATGAGTTGTAATTTGAGTCAAATAGATACACGTTGTAACCAACAACATACAAGGAAAAACGTGTTTTTCTTCTTCATTGGCACACTATTAAAAAAAAAGGGGGATGGGGGCGGCGAGTTTTAAAATCTTCCTTTGCTAAAACTGAACACTTCCACCCACCATTCCAGGGTTACCGCATTAAATAACTGAAAATAAATACTTGACAA
This sequence comes from Steatornis caripensis, assembly GCA_013398225.1. NCBI lineage: Eukaryota > Metazoa > Chordata > Aves > Caprimulgiformes > Steatornithidae > Steatornis > Steatornis caripensis. The sequence continues at coordinate 79,257 of VZSC01014158.1, forward strand.
AGTCACTGAGGCAGCCAGTGCTATCCATTGAAAGAAATGTTTTCTCAAAGAGGGATTTATGTAGCAGTCTTCTCAGATAAACCTGGATGCTAGATGAAAGAAAATTAGTTTTATCTAAAGATGCACACTAATGTAAAAAAAAAAATTCAACCAAACAAAAAACCACTGCCAACAAGAAAAGAAACCAAACCCCAGCTCTTCAATTACTTCTCCTTAAAACTTTGCCAACAAATTTTGCATGAGGATTATCCGAGAAAACTGTCCCAGCATTAAAATCTAACATATCTGATGTATAAATTAATTGGCTTATAATAGATTTTCCGGACTAAATTTGTGAGAAGCAAAGACAGTAAAAGAAAACAGATTGTTAGGTTGATTTGACAGAATTTTCTTCTATGTGAATACATAATTTCTCCCCTTTAGATTTATACAGATATTGCCGTGGTCCTAGATAGTTTTAAGACTGACTTATTCCATCGTTTGGAAGCCAATTTTAACTTCAGTGTACAGAGATCTTTCAAACAGAAGTGTAGTTTTCTAGGCAAGACCCTGTTTAAATTACTGACACATTCTCACACATTCAGTTGTTCAAGAAGGAGTTTAAAATCTGTTTGTGTACCTGTTTTGGTCAGTGCAAATTTGCAGGTCACAAATAATGAAATACAGCTTCTATTATAGCTTTTACAATTAAAGCTATATACTAACAAGGACAATTATAAGACGACAGGATTCTAGGAAACTTTTTATTAGACTTTTGTCAGAGAAAAACCAATGATAGAACATTCTCCCATAAGGACTTGCACATTCATCAAAACCCAAAGTGACAAAGGCAGTTTATTTACAGTAATTTTCCAACAGAAGCTCTTCTGCAAACTGGACTGGTTCCCATTTGCTTCAGAAATCTTACGCACTGCATGTGGCAGACTGAAGGGAAACCTACTCTTGGGCGAGCCAGGAGACCTGTGAAGTGGAGTGTAACACAGCTTCCAACGTCCACAGTTCCATGAAAACCTACAATAGAGAATGTTTCGCAGTCAGAAATGCTAAGACTTGCACAGTTCAGTGCTCTCTCCCTTTCACATATAACTTTGATATTTAAGATTGCTACACATTTGAACAGGAAAAATTTTAAATATCAAAGCCTTTCAGAAACAAATACTTTTCTTTGTTAATTTATGCTGCTTATTATCCCCATATTGCTTCCTTACACTTCCCTCCCCTCATAATTTTTCTTCTTTCATACAAAGCTTGCAGGATTTTTATTATCTTCTCCTGAATATACCAGAAACCCTGACTTAGTCATCTATAAAAAATAGCATATTCCAGTCTGGTTATTTTCCAGTCTGATATGGTCACTATGGCTGAGACCACAAAGATTAGCACGCACCATATCCTATAAAAGATTAGGTATAGCAGCTTATGTCCTGACCGTGTTTTCAAAAGGGCTGTATTTTCTGCATCAGGAGTTCAGTATCTACAGACAAAATATCCGTCAGTGATGGAATAGCGAGTCCTTTCAGATTTTTTAAGGGACTTTTTTTAATCGTAATTTCTGTTGGAGAATACATGAAAAAGGCTGAATACGCAGTCCGTCTTAGAGGCCCGATATTAGAGCAAATATTTCTGAGAACTTACGTTCTCAGACTCATTTCCTAAAACGAAAGGGGTGGTCTACAATGACGCCTCCTCTCATTTCTCCCTTTGGTGATGCTACACATTTTTTGCGTCATTTCCGTAAGATGGCAATGCTGCATAGGCCATTTTTTTCTGTTCTCTGCCACAGTCATTGCTATATGGGTAGGATAACTGCCTTTTAAGAAAGATTTATGTCCACGAAGAGTCAAGGTGAAAAATCTTCGTGACCTATCAGGCTAGAACAGTTAAGATGTACAAGAAATTCTGTAACTAAGAGTACATAAAGGTGTTTGACCCGTTTAAAAGGATAGTAAGAAGAGTTGGATACAGTCAAGTCAGTGGTAAATTGATAATTTTGAAGTTTAAATTTAAATTCTATCTTGGCATGTATCTGCACAACTCTTTCAAGCAGAGTAGAATTAATGGCCCCACAAGTTTCGCCAGTAAAGCATAGAATATAGTAACAAAAATTCCTAGAGCATTTGCTGCATTTCGTGGACCAATCCGATCTCATGCTCCAGCCTCACATACCCACCAAAAGAAAAACCTCTGCGCATGAATGCTACGTGGAGAGCATTACAGGGGATATGCTGACCACTGGAGAAACAGCAGGTTTTGACAGAAAGGAAAGGGACAGAGAGGAAAGAAAGGGAGGATAAAAAAACCACCTGTGGCACGGCTGCTACTCCAGAAAGCAACCAAGCACACGCACTGCGACTCTGGACACCCAGTTTCTCCAATACAGCCACCAGGCTTTTTCTGGCAAAAGGGATTTCCGGGCCGTCAGAGGCCTCCTCTCCCCGTCTGCAGCTGCACGCAGCCGCTCGCGCCGTTTCCCTGACGTGCAGCAGCCTGCTGGCGGCCTTGAAAACGGCCGCTAGGCAAGCGCACCCCAGTCAAGCCAGAGCTTCGCGGCCGCCCCCGCCTCCGGCCGCTGGTCCCCAGCGGCCCTCAGAGCCAGCGCGAGCACGGCTGCCCACGCGAGCCGGCCTCGGCCTTTCACCACAGCCCACGCAGCACAGCAGCCCAAGGCT
>VZSC01014158.1:92595-139530 GCA_013398225.1 Steatornis caripensis
AAAAAAAAAAAAAGCATTGCAGAGCCCTGTTCACTTGTTTGATCGCTCACACATAAAGTTCTAAAGGTTCTACCTTCTGTGTTTTTCTTCTTTACTATTTATGTGTCTACTCAGTAAGTAAGGACCATTTGACAGTGCAGGTTTGGGTAGTGTCTAGTCATGTGCAAAGTATAGAAGATACCAGGAAATTGTGTGCACTGTCCTGCGATCCCAACCTGTTCTGAGACACACTCTCTTTGGTTTTTGGTTTCTCGCAAGCAGGAAACTGCTTCTACTTTGGTTGTCGTAGTGCTAACACCACTGTTACTATTCCAAGCCTGTCCACACAATACAAAGGAGCCTAATCTTTCCTACATAGATTTTTCCAGTAAGGCTGGCTTCACAGAACTAGGTTAAAATCTCTGAAGTTAGTTAACTGAGTAATACTGTACTCAAGTAATTTACCTGACTAGTTATGGCAGATGCCATTGCACTTCTGAACAGAACTAGTGCTTATCACCTGGTTACTTGTTAATGACATAAAACTTGCTACTAAAAAAAAAGGGGGTAGTGGTGACATTATACAAAAGTAAAATTTTGTAACCAGTACAACACCCTGCGTTTGATTTACATAAGCAGAAAATAAAAGACCAGATCATTACCCACTTTAAAAGAGCGTTGTCATTTTTTATATTCCTACATTGGCCAACTAAAAAAAAAAAAATCTCACGTCATTTAACAGTATGTTCAAATGAATACAGCTTTATAGACACTTGGGACACAGTTACGTTGCCAGACGCCCAGCTCAGGTTAGAACTGCTGACCCACTATCTTAAATATTTTTCTAGTCCTGAATCCTGAAAAGGGAAAAAAAAATAAGGGTTTTATTTTGGGGTTTTGTAGGCTTGGTTTCGGTTTTTTGCCTTCCCTGTATCCTCTATAAAACCAGGAGGGAGAAAAATGGCTATGTATGCTAAAGATACCCGGAAGTGAAGTATTTTCAGAAGTACTTGTAACTAGTATCTGTAGAGCATACTGCGCATGCACATTTTATGGAGTTTAGAGAAAGAACTGCTGTATTTAAAACCAAAAAAGCCTTTGTTTTCGCAGCCCGGAGACTGAAAGATCCCAGACGTCAGCAGCCCGATGCCTCAGGCACGCTGCTGCCTGCGGCAGCTGCTCCGACTCAGCCGTGCTCCGAGCCCCGGTATCGGCTAGCCGAAGCGGGTCAGCTCCGAACGCTCCCCTCCGGCCCGCAACGCTCGGCAGCAAGCGCTTTCATTTCTAAGCCGCCGTTCCCAGTGCTGCCTCGCACCCTTCAAGGATCGCCTAAGCTCAGCCTCCCGCTCCGGAGCTGCTAGCCTCGGACGGCGCCGGACGCCGCGGTCGCGGAGCGCGCCCGGAAGCGCCTCCGTGGCAGCGAAGCCTCGCTAACACCGCACCGAAATTCGCACCGAGCAGCCCGCAACGGGAGGAGGCGCACCCCGGCGGTGACACACGCCGCCGTGCGCGCGAGCACCCCCGTATTTTGTTTCTTTGTNGCAGCTTTACAACCTGCACCCGTTCGGGTCGCAGCGAGTGGTGCCCTGCAAGCAAGAGCCGGCGCACTTCTGCTGCGGCCGCGATGTGCTGTTCGTGGCCGGCACGGCGGCTAGCTGCAGGGTGGAGGTGTTCGCGGTGCGCGACGAGGGCCGCTGCGACGCCCTGGGCTCCTTCGCCACCCTGGGCCCTGTGCTGCGCATGGCGCACAGCCAGGCAGGTCGGTGTTCGCCGCTGGCTCCGGGAGTGCTGGGCTGGGACGCGTCCGGCTCGAGTGCGGGGAGCGGCCTGCGGGCTCCGCCGGGCGGGCGGGGGCGAGCAGAGGCGCTCGGGCTGCGCTGGGCCGGGCTGGGCCGGCCCCGGGGGGGTGGTGGGCGACGGCGGGGCCGGGGCAGCTGGCGGCGGGAGGGGGGCGAGCGGAGGGGTGCGGGAGGCGAGGCGAGTGGGAGTCCGCTCCTGGCCTTGCTTTTGTTTTGTTGTTGTTTTGGTTTTTTGGGGTTTTTTTTGTTCCACAGCACGGGGCGGTCGGTCTCTCCGGCCGATCCGACAGCTCTGCTTGAGCCTGTGACTTTCCCTGGTCTGAAGAGAACAAAACACCTTGTCGTTAGTGGGTATTCTGGGAGGGGAAACACCTTGTCTGCAGTCGCAGCTTATGAAGCGGGTTCACCTAGGAGTTAGTCTGGACCTACATCTATGAGACCTTTAATGGTATACGAAGTGTGTTCCAACCAGCAAGGAAACTTGCATTTTGGATTTCATTAGAGAAAAAGTGGTGAAAACTGTTTTTGGAATTTTATGTAAGAGTTGAGAATTTAAGGTGTTCTTTGTAATGTCCTGCAGCAGGTAAAGAGCTCAAAAACTGCGTCATCTATTCTTTAGTGATGTATCCTACCACTGCTTTCTTTTAAGGAGACTATCTGGTGACGATTGAAGAAAAAAGCAAAGCCACTTTCCTAAGAGCGTATATGAACTGGAGATGCATGTCTGCAGGGAGTTCTCGTGTTTGTGTTCGGATGGTTGGTCACAAGGTGGAAGAGTCATACAGTGAAACCTTAAAAGAACAGATGTCAATTGTGGAAATGCCACTTTCAGATCCTCCGCTGTGCGTTTCGTGTTGTCCTGTAAATGGAGATCTTCTTGTGGGCTGCAGAAATAAACTAGTCGTGTTCTGCTTGAAATACCTGGTCATAAACCAGAGTTTGACTGTGTTAGACTTTGAACGCTCCTTAATTTTACACATTGATAACTTCATTCCTGCTGAAGTTGCATTTTGTGCCAGACATATAGCCATAATAACGGAGCTGGATGTTCTGATCCTGAAACTGGAACTGGTCCAGCAAAGTGCGGACAAGAAAGAGCAGTATGCACATGAAGTTGGTACTCTAGAAAAGCCTGTGGATGGAGGTAAGTATAGAAATTAAACTTTTTGTTATTTCCAAGAATCTACTAACTGCTTCCTGTTATTCTGAAAGTCAGCTCAAATGAGGTCATTGCCCTTCAGAAAATATTTCCAGATCATCTGGACTCTTAGCTGAATGTTCTAGTGCATGAAAAGTTGTACCACCTGCTGTTGGAGGTGACAAAACAAATACGCCATCGTTCTGCAAACGCTTTCAGGGTAGCGCAGCCTCTGCAGACATAGAATCAGGTCCCTGTTTTGGGCTGCCACCATGGGCCAAATCAAAGCAGTAGTAGTTCAGTTTCCTATGTTCAGAAAAATTATTGCATCAGTGTCACTGCCCACGTTAACTGTGTCTCTCCTAAGGGATGTATGGCAGGTCAGTGGGAAATTGACCGTGCATACTGGCTTACATGTTTAAGAATGCTTCTGTGGTGATGCGCATGCATTTTTGTAACTGTCAGTAGGCTCAGGACCTGCATGAACAAGGTGTCAGCAAATTCTCCCTTTTCGGCCCTTTATTCAGGGGCTTGCCTTAGAATCCTAGAAATCCCAGAAATAGATTTGCTCAGTACGTTTCCTTGCTGCTTCTTGCAAGAAATCAATCCATATGCAATGAATTTTTGACCTTTCGAAAAGTATCTGATGGAAAACCAACAGACCTTAGGAAAATCCTTCATTTGTAGTTGAAGAAACTTAAAACAGAAAAGGATGGTCTTTTAGAAATGGAAACTGTACCTAGAAAAAAACTAAAGGTAAGTAAGGCTTGTTAGATAGGGAAAACATAAACTGGAATGTTCTTCATTGAGTTAACATGGATCTTAACTCAGATAATGGCATCCTGCCTCTAGGTGTTTTTATTACTAAAAACTAAATTTAAAAGTTCAAATTACTGTCTGAGTGCTGTTAGGATTTGCTTTCCAGAACTTATGCGAGTTTAAGATAACACAACTTTTTATCATAGTTGCGTTTTTGGTCTTAAAACCTCTCCAGCCAAATGACAGCGTTTTTTGACAGCCAGCCATTTGCAGCACAGATTGCCTTGGACTTGCCTTATAATGAACGCTTTATCTATTCTTTCAGAAATCTCGACTCTTAAATACTCAGACTGTTGAGGCTTAAATAAAGAATTGTTCTCATCTTCTAGCATAGCTGTTTTCAAAATCTCATGGTTTGAGGAAGCCAGTGCTAGCTAGATAGCCGTAATTGGGGTATCTAATTGCTATTGTGTCATACCATTTTCTTAGTGCGAAATGGAACGGTTTGAACAATTAATGTAGCATTTTCATTGTTAAGGTGTAAAAGATGAAGGCCCTTCAACACATGCTTTGCAGCTTGAATTAGATGAGTTCATCATATGTCAGAAGCCAGTGGAACTGCTTGGGGAAGAAAGTAAGCTATGTGAGATACCCATCACGCTGGAATCCACAGAGTTACCTACAGAAGACACAAAGCGCTTCCAAGTGCGGTATCTGCTTTTCAGGTATTGCAAATATGTTTTCCCCTTTATGGGTTCATTTGCTACAAGAAACCAAAATGAGCTGTGGATTATGTTGAATGAAAAAGCTGTGGATCATGTTGAAAGAAAAATCCTGGTGTTCTGACTTGTGGGGTTTTTACAAGGGTTGTTTGGGTTTTTTGGCACTGAGGGAATAATGTGATACCAAAGAAAGCCCATTCTTGAATAGAGTAGAATATTTCAGTTGGAAGGGACCCGCAACAGTCATCTAGTCCAACTGCCTGACCACTTCAGGGCTGACCCAATGTTAAAGCGTGTTATTAAGGGCATTGTCCACATGCCTCGTAAACACTGACAGGCATGGGGCATCGGCCACCTCTCTAGGAAGAATGTTGCAGTGTTTGGCCACCCTCCTGGTAAAGAAGAGTTTCCTAATGTCCCGTCTAAACCTTTGCTGATGGACGCAGCTTTGAACCGTTCCCGGACATCTTGTCCCTGGATCCCGGAGAGAAGAGCTCAGCACCTCCCTCTCCACGTCCCCTCCTCAGGAAGCTGCAGAGAGCAATGAGGTCGCTCCTCAGCCTCCTTCTTTCCAAACTGGACAAACCCAGAGTCCTCAGCCGCTCCTCCTAGGACATTCCTTCCAGCCCCTTCACCAGCTTTGTTGCCCTCCTCTGGACACGTTCAAGGACCTTCTCATCCTTCTTAAGTGGTGGGGCCCAGCACTGCACACAGCAGTCAAGGCGAGGCTGCACCAACACTGAAAACAGCAGGACAGTCCCCTCTCTTGACCAGCTGGTTACACTGTGTTTGATGTACCCCAGGATAGGGTTTGCCCTCTCGGCTGCCAGGGCACGCTGCTAGCTCCTGTTGAGCCAGCTGCCGACCAGCACCCCCCAGATCCCTTTCTGCAGGACTGCTCTCCAGCCACTCCTCTCCCAGTTTGTGGTTGTGTCTGGTGTTAGTCGGTCCTAGGTGCAGAATTTGGCACTTGGCCTTGTTGCATTTCATGCCGTTGATGATTGGTGCTAGCATCCAAATACCGAGCAGCGCTGTCCCTAGGACTGAGCCCTGAGGAACACTGCTGGTGAGCGGTCGCCAGCCAGATGTAGCCCCAGTCACTGCAACCCTTTGAGCTCTGCTGTCCAGCCAGTTCTTCACCCAGTGCCCCGTGAACCTGCTCATCTCACAGCTGGACAACTTTTGGCCTTGTGAATCCTAAGTTTCATTTTATGTGAGGAGTGTGGCTAGTTGTTACAGTTAAACTAGAATAGAACTTGGGTTGTTTTGCAGATCTAGTGATGCTTCATGTCTGCTTTTATGATACATCCTCGTGTGCTGTGAAGAGCGTGCATGGCAGCTTCTCTTGTGATGTAACAGAAGGGGTGGTCTTTTCTCAGCACACAGAAGGACAGAATCATTTAGGTTGGAAGGGACCTCCTGAGACTAGTTCAGTACCCCACGCCCTCCCTTCATAAGCAGAGTCAGCTAAAACAGGTTTTCCAGCACCTTCTGTAGTCAGGGTTTGAATATCTCCACAGGTGGAGATTCCACAGCCTCTCTGGGCAACCTGTTCCAGGGTCTGACCACCCACAGTTTTTATGCTTTCATGCTGAACGAGCAAACCATGTTTTACACACCTTATTCTGAAGCAGCTTGCGTCAAGTTCTGTCATTGCTTAGAGAAGCCTACGAGACTGATCAGTAGTCCTGTCTGTGTGACCTTAGTCAAGGTACTGCCTTCTTTTGTTTATTGTGGAGCTTTTGTCAACTCCAGCTGAATTGAGTACCTCTAAAAAATATTTTCCCTTTCTCCAGCTAGCAAAGGGGGTTTACCAAGTATCTTAAACACTAAAACCTATACTTTTTATTTTGTTAGTGATCGAAGCCATTAAACTTTTATCCAAAACAGAGGAATAATTGATGTCGCAGTCCAGCAGTGAATTCCAAAGCAAAGCAGGAAAAAGGATGACACGTAATAGGAAAGAAAAGTAGGATTGGAGATGGCACCGTGTTACATACAGCTCAGTTGAATAAGAAGAGAGGGAGGGGAAAAAAGAGGTTAAGTTGAGGTTCAAATCAATTGCAACATGTCTTTCAGTGATCCCAGACTTTGACACACGTCTTGTGGACAAGCGAAGAAAAAGGATTTTTGGTTCCAAGAACTCGAGATAGTTGTCGCTGTGCCACATGCTTCTTGGCATTGCCATGCTAATTATGTTAGTAGTAGGAATTCACGTTGTTACTATCAAAACATCAGCTGTGCCTGTTACAGCTACTGCGGTTTACTTGTCCAGCGTTTCGCATAATAATTTCTCACTGAGATTCCATGTTGTTGTTTTGGATTTTTTTCTCTAGACGTTTTACACCTGACCAGTCGCCTTTTGGGTTTTGTGAAGAGACGAAGTTGCACTCTGTTCAGCTGCTTCCTGTATACCAGACAGGTATATGGATATGCATATGCATGGATGCATTATGGCCTGTGTCACAGGAGGCCTGGGAAAGGAAGAGCTGCTCTGTATATCTATCCTGTTTTGTACACTGTTTCTTTATTATTTGTTTTTAACTTAAGGTCTTTCCTCCCTTTTCACCGATTTAAACTGAGATTCTACTAACAACTAAGTGTGAGTTTCTCCAAGTTCTGCATGAACCTTGAATTAAAATGTCAGTTCACCACACCAAAAGAGGAAGACTGAATCAGCTTTTATCAGTTCTCTACTGATTAATTTTACATCACAAACCAGTCACTCTTTACGTTGCATTAACAAAACTGTCCTCAGTGTTCAAAGATCCTGGGCTGCCTCTCATTAGTCAGTCGTGGAAATGAGAGTAGTAAACCTTGATAATCATTAAGATACAGGTTACCTTTCTGCCAGACTTTCATTAGAACTGCAAGGGATGAATGCAGATTTCAGGCGTTCACTAATGTGTGCTAGCTCAAGCCCCAACAGACCCGTGGAAGAATTTTAATGCTGTGTGTTAAACGGTTTTACTGACTGCTTACCCAGTTTGTGGTTGTCGTCGGCTAAGTAGCAAAGCCTCGTTTGAGTTGAAGCTGACTCGAGAATGAGCTACGTGCCATTTAACTGCAGCTATCTTTATGTTGTCTTGTGATTTACAGTATTTGGCAAGAGGGTCTGTGGAATCTGAACACAGCCTTTATCTGCAAATGGCTTTATAAATAAATTCTGTCGTCCCCAGCCTTTGTTTCCCTTAAGCGAGGACCCGTATTTTGGGGCACTGCAGCTGCAGTTCTGGATGAGCATTCATCCCAGCTCACAAGTAGTTGTCCAAGATCAAGCTGATCATTCAATCCATGGATTCTTAGTTGTGATGAATCTGCCAGGACTCTCAGATGCTGTTACGTCTATAGAATTTCTTCACTCGGCAGTACACCCACACTTCTGTTAAAAATGTCTCCAAATGAGATAGCACGACATACAGATTTTTGACCTGTGCACTGATCTTCATATAGTTCATTTTCTCTTCACTAGCTGCTAACAAAACCAGTCTGCATCCTGGGCAGGCTTTATAGTATCTCTTAGGCATCAGACTTGCAAAGGAGTTGCCAGGTTTTGATTTATGAGGTATATAAAATGCCTTTCTTATTGTTACACCTAGGAAGTTCCGTGACAGCCCATGAGGAAACTGAGGACAAGAGAGAACTGCTGAGTCTCTTTTGCTTTTTTTCTTTACCTCATGTTGGATATCTCTACTCTGTTGGGAAGTTAGTAGAACTGATTTCTACTTACCAGTATTCAGAGAAGTCAGAGCAGGCAGTTCTTACTCCACAGTTCCTGCACGTCATTACAAGGTACTACATTTATGATTTTGCTGATAGTACTGCTACGTTTCTCTGTACTCCTACCTTCCCCCTCACCCCCTGATACGTCCTTTGTGGCCTCCTGGAACACTCTGGGTAGGCTCCTGTGATACTGCAGCATGCCCTCCTGTTTAGGCTTCAGGGCTCATTTCTACAAAGGAAAAAGTTCTGATTCTCTGTAGTCTTAGCTACTTATTTTTTGCAAGTCTTAATTTTTTTACTTCACCGTTGTGATTTCTTCTTTCCCGAAAGTGAGAACCTGCAGTGTTTCACAGTGCGGTGCAGTGCGGCAGCAGCTCGTGATGAGGATCCGTATATTGATACAACCATGAAGGTGCACCTCTCATTTCGCTAAAAGAATGGGGGTAGTAGTATGGCACTTAGTTTTCTTATGTTTCCTTCCGAAATCCTATTAGTTTCTATTGGCTGAACCAATAAAGCAGCATCCAAAATTAATATTTTACTTCAGTCTAGTGCATATTGTGTTGTAATGGTCTACAGATGTCTCAGTGAAACAATCTATTGTTGCCATTTGAGATTCTAGGCCATTAGTAGAGTGTTTTCAAAGAAAATCATGTACATTTTAAACTAAATTCCGTGCTTTCCTGTCCCATAAATATGAATGAAGCGGGCAGAGTTTTCCCATAGTGCAGCTGATGATGTTTCTCTCTCAGATGTACTTGAAAAAACAGTTTTTGTAAGAGGAGCGTGGACTCTTCAACAAGTGTACTACCGCATACTTGGTGCATGTTTTTAGGAGGAGGGCTTTCGATCCTTGGAGGTTTAGACTTTTCCCCTTCCTTAAATTGCTTATCAGTAAAAATGTATTGAATTGTAAAGATTGGGATATACATTAATAAAAATACCAGGAAAGATAGACTGAAGTGTATTTTAAGTTAGCATTTAAGGATTTCTTTTGAGCATGTAGACAGCAGACATAAAGAAACCGTAGGACAGTAGAGGTAGTATAAAATTTTCAAGAGCCAAACGTGTATTTGAGCTTTCTGTGTTTTCCCTGTGGGTTACCTTCAGTCCATCACAATTCTGCCAGTCGGGTACAGGCTGCCCCCTGCCTCAGCAGGAAGTTTGAGGAGGTGTGCATGTAATAGTAGTCTGCAGGCTGCAGTGCTTCATGGATGTCTGTACTGCAGCTTGCCCTCCAGAGGCTGCAGACCCACTCTGGCATGGGTCCTCCTTGGGCTGCAGTCCCTCCAGGGCGTCCCTGCCCTGGTGCGAGTCCTGCATGGGCCGCGTTCCCTCTCGGGTGCCCCTGCTCTGGTGCGGGTGGGCTGCAGGCTCCATTCCCTCAGGGATGTTCCTGTCCCAGTGTGGAGTTTGAAGTGTGGTGATTATGATGGTTATTACTATTATTTGTTGCTATTACATTTCCTGCTGGATTTTACATCAGTTTCAGAGCTGGCTGGTTCTGGTTCTGACTAGCCCGGGGCAGTTTGGAGCCTCCTGGTCACCACTGCAGCCCCCTGCCTCTTTACAAGAAATTTTGAGGCTTCTTCAAAAAGCAGGGTACGCATATGATGCTGCGTTGCCTTGCTTCACTGTGTATGTTGATTTGTGAATATGATGTTTTTATCTTCTTAAAGCTGTAAATTTAGAGTATTTCTGGGCAAATGAGCTTGCATTTTTCCATTTTTAGTCCAGTGTAGATGATACGGTAAGTTTTACCTGAAATGTGCATATTGAACAAATCAGGGATGTAATACTTGGTACGCGACATAACAACAGGCAACCAATTGTAATACGTCTATCCATAATTGCTTTTTATAAGCAGCTGAAATCAAGATTTTTATAACCATGTCAGGCTATCTTTTGCAACTTGGCCAAATTCAAACTATTTGGGGTTAAGTTTTCCATGTTGGGCATCTCCCTCAGACTTTTATTTTGAGATACACAGCTAAAGCTGTGTAGTTGCTATGAAGAGTGAAGTGATTTCTTTTTTGACCCATGTTGTTAAATGATTTATGTCATGGTTTTGTTTTTAGTCTTGCTCAAGTGAAGCACTCAAAGTTCAGGAAAGCCGATGAATGTTTTTAGTGTCAGATCATTGGACAAAGTTTACATTTTTTTCAGATTTTTTTTTCATTTAAAGACAGAATTTTATTTTTTTGTTTGAAGTACATACTAACTGAAATTACAAGACAATCACTTTGCTTTATAGGCTTGCCCACCTGTCACACTGGATGTCTGCACATTAAGAATGCAGCTTTTTATAGGACCAAGAGCTATCTGTCATTTCAAAAACCATATAATTCTTTTGACTAAGGCGGATGCAGAAGATATTACTGAAAGAAGAAAGCCTACAAGAAGGATGCTGTAAGGGTTTGTGTCTTTTGGGGAGATGGTATTTATAGCTCTGTGTACAGTGCTGAATTTGTGGGTGTTGGTGTTGAAAAGGGGTTCCTCTGTCGAAAAACTCTTTGGAAATAATTCCCTAGTTAGCGCATGAGAACAGAAATCAAGCATTTATTTTTTTCAATTCTACTGTATTAACTGACATAGAAGAAAGGAGGGTGGAGTCATGAATGCTTAAAATCAACAAAGTAAGTTACTCAAGACTGTAAAAAGCTTAACTTTCGTAACGATAAAATAACATTAGTAAGAACATACCAGCTACTGAGAAGAAAAAATAGTTACCTTGAGAAACAAAAATGTCTAGGAATACTGAAGCTAAAGGCTAACAAAATGCATTGTAGCACAAAATGAAAATGTCTTACATTTAGCTAAGGATTCTTTCCAAGAAGAGTTATGAACATCACTATAGTAATCCATGACAAGAGAAGGATTGGACTTTGGCCCAAGATACTCTTGTAGTGTGTGTGTAGCTAGAGGCATTTGTGACTTTTTATCTGTTTCCATGAGAACTGCTATTCCCATTCTTTTCTGAGGGCTTTTCATAAAACAGCTGAACAGCTATTCTAAAACAGGTATTCAGAAATCGCATTTATCAAAGTCAGTTCAAGTTCAATAACAAAAGTGGGACAGCAGTAGTTGATTGAAGAGTTATTTGAACCAGTATTTCTTAAAGCCTAGAACAGACATTGTTCAGGAGATGAGGAGGATAAGCCCATCAAGGAGAATGATAATTCAAAATACTATAGTTTTCTCTGTATAAAGCACAGTTTCTTCGCCAGTTGTGTTGTTTCAAAGATTATAGTTGGCGTTTGGGGAAGATACGCTTTTTGCCTTCTGTCAAGAACGTAAGTTGAACAAATTCTAGTCTACTTAACACAATAGTTTGAAAATAAAGATGTAAATATCCCAGAACAGTTAAAACCAAAAAAAGGGAACAGAAAGAGTCTGTGCTTTCCTACAGTGTTTTAACCTTAGGGCATTACAGACCTAGCCAATGTGTTAGAGTAAAAGCATTCAAATAATTTTTTTACACCATGTCTTGGCAAACACTTTATAATAGAGCTGCAGGGGCAAACGTTCAGTAAGTCCTTACAGAAAGTAAGTAAACATCTTAGCTAATTTGGATTACTTCGTGTAGGTGTCTGGTAACTACGTGGTTTAAGCTCAGGAGAAGATGTAGTAGATAGTTTTGATGATGTTCCTGGTGTATGAACATGCATATCCCCATTTTGTTATTGGCCATTATGACTTAAATTCACAACTTAACTCTCAAGCGTTTACTAGCCTGCAGACGTATCTATTTATGCATTTAAATTATCAAGTGAGTGGGGGTTTTTTGGCTGCATAATATTTATTTGGACACTGACAAGTTACCTCTTTTCCTTCTCTCTAGTTCCAGAAAGGCTGACAGCATCAAATCCAGAAGAAATTCTGAGTCAGAGCCTGGTTGGAATTTATATATTATAAACACCGTTTCTACCATTCAGCTTTACAAAGAAATGGTATTGCCCCGCTGCTGCTTTTGTTGCTTGGTGACTAAAAATAAGTACTGTTTATTAATCTCTGATGCATGTCATTGCTGAATATAACATAATGTATTTCTCGTGAATAGCCCATAACCCTATTTCAAATGGCTGCTGCCCTCATTAGAGTTGTTCGTGTACATTCTTAATTTTTGCCAACAGCCTAAGTATATCCTGTGTCTGTTCTAGGTCGATTATAGTAGAACTTACGAAAATGTAAAAACGGAGAGTTGCATCCATCTTCTGAGTGAGGCTCACTTACTGGTCAGAGCAGCTATAATAGACCCTAGTTTCTTGAAATCAGATGAGAAAGAAGAGCTTCTAAGAGCATTCAGAGAAAGTTGTGCCTTCTTAGGAGACTGCTACAGCAGGTATGTTTTAGATGGCAAAGTGATACAGGTGAGCTTTTGTTTCCAGTAATGTAACCTTAAAAGAAAAATCCATAATCCTTTTTGCTGGTTTACGTTAGTATTGCATATGTAATATAAATATTTACATTCTACAAAACCAGCTTAATCTAGTAATCTCTTCAATATCTGGTTGTCTTTATTGACATGGAACACAATACAACATTACACGAGCTATGTATTTGCAGGTACTGTTGTGTCTGCAGCTTTGTTTGATGCATTATTTTAGTTCTTACAAACAGTGATGGCAGAAGTGTTGCCCTTAGTTGTTTTGTTCTTTTTTTCCTTCTTCTCTGTTGCCTTCAGGTTTGACACAAAGGATTACCACCTTGCTTTGCCGTACTACAGAATGTCAGGTTTATCCATGACTGAAGTTTTAAGAAGACTAATTTCGGAAGATGATGAAATACAGACATATGAGAGAGGATTTATATTTTACTTAACTCACTCTCTTAATGAAGACTCAAATGAAGAATTAAGTAAGGTAGAAACATTTTTTGTTTTCCTTAATCTGTTGATTTAGTTCTGGTTTTAAGAACTGTGTATCAATTTTAATTAGATTCTCTTTGAAAATGCTGAGCTGCTTATTTAGTTCTACAGTTGTGGTTTTTATTTTCCCGTTTTTGTTGACAAAAGAGCAAGCAGCACCTCTGATACTTTGGGCTGCTTTCAAACAACATGCTCTGGGTTTAGCTATCACGCTGCATGTCGCTAGTGATCTGGTTCCCACTTGGCACACAGAGACACTTGCATTTTAGGAAAGCTCTGCCTCAATTTCTTTCATCTCCCATTTCTGTAACAAAACAGTCTGTTTCTTTGAACATTGTGAAACTGTACAGGTTGGTAAAACCAATTCACTGTGGTGGTGGATGTTCTCCTAGCACCCCAGAATGTGGGTTGAATCACTGTTGGCTGGAGATCCTTTTACCAGTAGGGAGGAAAAGGGCAGGAAAGGCACTGTGATTTGATAGTTAAGATTTACTTTGCTGTTTTATTAAAAAAACCCCAAACCCAAACCAAACAAAAAACCCAACTGAAAAAACCCCTGCAATACTTTCATATGCCGTAGAAGACTCTGTATCTGGAAAGGTCTAAACTGTCAAATGGCTTTTATTTTAATAGGAATCAGCAAACAAAGTTCTCCAAGTATTCTATGTTGCTGACCCTGTGCAGCTGCCTTACATCCTCTGCAGTCCCTGCATGAGAAACGTATGTCCTTTGACAGCTGTGAAGTATCTTCAGAAAGTAGAAAAGATTATGCCGTCAGTGGTCCTGACACTTACTAAGGCTTTCATGGCTCTGAAAATGAGAGATCTGACGATGTATGAACGTGAGATGGACTCCTATAAGGAGGTACAGTATGCTGACAGCATGAGCCATTCACACTTTGCAGAGCTGAAGTCAGTAGGCTTGGCTTGTAGTTGTATTTTACAGTAAAAGAAACTGTCGGTCGCTCTTCTTCCTCCTGGTACGCTGTACAGGCTCCAGTGAGCGTCTGCACTAACAGCAGAATCAAGGGCTGGCGTACCTTAGGACTGTACTGTTTGCCCTGCAGGTAGGGTAGTCTTACCTTGGCAAAGCCTCACCAAATAAGCAGAAGTTTTGAAGCTATTAATTCTTGATAAATTAAATGCTGTTTACTGGGTTGTAACAAGCTCTGCAGGGACAGTGCTCTTCAGCAGTATGGCAGGGTTGTATGGTAGCATTTTTACACCCTTCCACCTGTAATTAATATGTGACATGCCCATGAAAACACCGTGCAAACATGCCTTATAAAATTGCTCTTGCAGCAGAATGTCCATGGTGCACATAAACTAAAGTTGCTGCATACAGTTTCCCATCTTTCTTATGTGGCATCAAAGCACTTAACCCTTATTAAGATCAAATCAAAACCTACTTCAGTGCTATCAAAATAAAAATTCCACATCGATGGAGGAGAAATGTTGGTGAAGCAGTCTCTGCCATAGATGTTCACATGTGGTTTTAGACTGACACCAGTCTGTAAATTACTTCTTGTAGAGGTTGTTCAGGACTGTTGAGTATTCAAAGGAGCTTGAAATACAGACTCTTTCTGAGAGTGAGGTATTTGAGGTCTAAAGACTTTTAAAATAAGCTGATAGCTGTTCCAAAGTCAGGTATCGTGCTTTAGTAGGACAAGTCCTGGAGAACTTTCAAAGTTAGCAGTTCTTGAATCGCAGGGTGGGAACTGTGGAGAGCTGTTTCAACAATAATACTCAGCACCATCTGCTTTCTAAACATTTGCAGCACAATCAAGTGAAATTCCCATGTTGTGAGCAAACATACACATCCCACTGCATGGATATTATTTAGACAATAAGGTGGCTGGGGTTTAGGTGTTTTTTTTTTTTTCTTTTTAATCTGACCTATTAAAAAAAAAATCTGTTGCACCTTACCTTTAAAAAGCATTTTGTTGCAAAGTAGAGGAGATAACACTTTCAGAAGGATAAAGGAAGGAAAGAAAGTTTGTATGCATAGTGGGGTGAAATCTGAATTTTCTTCCTAGGTTGGCCTTGTATTTCCTGTGCGATTCATTTAATCTGCTTAGGCATCATTTCCCCACTGTCTTTAAAGTGGAAAGAGTATCTTATGTAGTATCTGTGCAACTTACTGTTGCAAATAGTACAGGACATTTTGATCATTGTTTCAGGGGTATTTTCAAAACAAAAATCATACTTTAGCAAAGTATTCTATTGACATTTCAGGCAGTGAATTTTCAAAACACCGTGTATATTGAATGTCTTGGATTTCTTAGTGAAATCTATGTTTCTTGGGCGCACAGTAACTTCAGATTTCAACAGCATGTTCCTTTCAGTGTTCAGGCAAATGGCCTGTTGCTCAGGAGTCACTGCTCCGGCACATGGTTTGGTGCTTGGTCTCTGGAGACCTATTCTATAAATTATAGAAAGGTTTTGTTTCTTTCCTCTGACTTTCCTTCATTTCATCTCTCTAAACTTTACTGCGTGAGGAAATACTAAGTTTGCTGAGTTGAATCTTATGTGGATTGAATTCTTTACCTGATTTATATCTGACTGTGTTTGTAGACAATACTGACTTGTGGCTTCATTGGGCAACCAAAACTCTTGAGACAGCATAAGGATGGAATTGTTACTCCGACTGAGTTTGCTGTTCACCTGAAGGAGATACAGCCTGGTTTACTGGTGGCTGCCACTGTGGCTTTACATGAGAATGGTAAAATTGAACTGGAAGAAGCAGATACCTTTTTCAAGGTTGGCCTGTGATCATTTTTTGCTTCTATTTTTCCCTTAGTGATGTTGTTACGGGTAAGCAAAGCAGCCTCGGTTGCTCCTTCACTGACATTTCAGCATTTCTTCAGAAAGAGGGAGATGAGGGTTGGATATATTCCAGTCATGATAGATGACTACAGAGTCAGAAACTGGACCTTCTGGAAAGAAATACTGGTTAAATCAAGAAAAAAAAATTACTCTGTTAAGTTCTTTGTTTTGACCTGTCATTTGAATGGAGAATGAATACCCTGATATCATAGAATCATAGAATCATAGAATGGTAGGGGTTGGAAGGGACCTCTAGAGATCATCTAGTCCAACCCCCCTGCTAAAGCAGGTTAGCCTAGAGCAGGTTGCACAGGAATGCATCCAGGTGGGTTTTGAATATCTCCAGAGAAGGAGACTCCACAACCTCTCTGGGCAGCCTGTTCCAGTGTTCTGTCACCCTCACAGTAAAGAAGTTCCTCCTCATGTTCAGGTGGAACTTCCTGTGTTCCAGTTTGTGCCCGTTGCCCCTTCTCCTGTCGCTGGGCACCACCGAGAAGAGTCTGACCCCGTCCTCTTGACATCCACCCTTTAGATATTTGTGAGCATTGATCAGATCTTCTCTCAGCCTTCTCTTTTCCAGGCTGAACAGACCCAGTTCTCTCAGCCTTTCCTCATACGAGAGATGCTCCACTGAGAGATCTTTTAATGGCTTCCTAGTAATTGGGCTTCCTAACGCTACTGAAATCTATCAGAGTTTAGATAAACCGCTTCCATAAGCATCTTTTTTAAGAAATTGTTAAGATTGAAACATACTTCCAAAGAATCAAATATGAAGATAGATAATATTCTGATGTACTGTATAAATTTCTGAAAGAAGAGTGAGTCTCTGCAGTTCATGAGAAGAAAGATAAATAGAATAGTTCTTCTGGAGTCACTGAAGTTTTCTTTCTTTAGATTGAGAATAGACAAAGCTTTTTTCTTCTCTCTACAATGAACAGCATTATTTGGATTAAAACCATGTATTCTTAAGTGTAGGTATGTTGCAGTCTTACATCTGTTACTGTGAAAGACCTGTATCATAAATATCAAGTCATGAAACTCAAATTAGAACAAGTGGTGTTGTTTAAAGCCAGTTGAAAACCAAGTAGAAGTCCTTTTTTCTGAAACACCAGACCTGAAAGCATCTCCCTTCTGGGTCCTACCATTACACCCAACTGATCTACACAGCATCTCTTATCATGGCCCTTAGATTCTTCTTTTGAAGATGCCCGCTTTGCTATTGCCATATATAAAAACCTCCAAATTAGCAGTCTGTAAATACAAGTGTGCCGACATTTCTGGCAGCGGAGTAGATCTTGAAGAAGTCAAGTCTATCATTTAGATTGACTACCCTAAAATCATTCCATGAACTTTTTACTTTACCTAGCACCGTATTATGTAGAATCACATCCATTAGAAATACATTAAGACCAAAAAAAGGAACCAAAATTCTGCTTCCAGTAAAAGCCAAAAACTGTTCCTCCTGTCTTTTAACTTCTGCTACTAATTATTACCGTAGTCTGTGCTAACTTGCTGTCTTCTAACATTTTTTGTTTTAGATGTTGTGTAGTAATAGTGTAAGCACTATTCCTCAGCTCTTGGTGGATTTCTGGGAAGCTCTTCTTGTAGTGTGCTCTCAGGAAGAAATACTTCAGGAGCTTTTATTGAGGGTTACTTCTCAGTATGTTTGGAGAATATCAAAGAAGCAACTTCCTGAGACTAAGCCATTAAAAACAACAGAGGATCTGGTAAGTATAGCACTTAGAGAAGTTTAATGACTGCATTGTCCCTCCACGACAAGAAAGACTGAAAACAAATAAGGTAGTGTGCAGTTACCAAATAGGTATTGCTGGCTCTGGGGAGTCCTCCTCTTTGGGGACATTTGCAAATATACTTCCAATAGGAGGCTCAGCTCTGGACAGAAATAAGGGCTAAAATGAAACAACGAGAGTTTGTCGGGTGGGCTATTTGCAATTTTACAAAGGTGACTAAATAAGAAAAATTTGTGAATTATGAATTTTAAAGAATTCTGAACGGGAAATATGAAATACAGAATTAGATAGAAGTTTCCAGTTTATTTGTTACTAAGTTGTATGAACCAGAATAAAAAGTAGCTGCTATTCTAATTATGTTGAGTAAAATTTTCTTCCCTTGTGGTGTGTTTCACACGGAACTGTCACTTAACTATTTATTCTATTGCAACTTCATTCTTTCTTGTATAGATAAACTCCTGTAATCATTTTGGGCTGATTTTCCCGTGGGTAACTTCCATAATGTCAGTGGGACCTCCATCTGATAAAGATTACCATGAAGATATCTCAAAACTACAGGTATGAAACTGTTAAATCTTACTGTTTACAGCTTAGATCCATTCTGCAAATGTTCATGTATGTATGAACAACTTTATCTAGCGGACTCATCTCCTCCTTCCCCAAGGTTATCCAAGCTGAACTAAAAGGCCCATTGAAGTGATGGAACAAAAAAATACTGAAAAGATATGTTGATAACAATATTTACATTTGCAGTCTGCTCTAAACGTGCTTTCATCGTTTTCAGTAACATTTATTAAAGGAAATACTATTCCAAAGTTATTCCAATAAGTAAGGGCTTCTGTTCTAAGGTTATGGTTAGCATTTTTGTGCAAAGTTTGTCTTAAATTCGAACAATACTTTTTCTTCTTGTCTTCAGTCTCTTCTATGTAGTCAGTCAATCAATATAGCTTCAACTCTGCCTGTCTTGGAGCCTCTGACAGAGGCTGGCAACGTCGGCCTCACCATCCATGTTCTCTGCAGTACCCGTCTAGGCAAGTATGAAGAAGCCATTGACCAGCTTCTCAAAAGGTGTCCTGATGCAGCCATATTATATGCTCAGCATGAGCTGAAAGATGACAGTCGGGTGAGCTACTTTCATTAAAATTGTTCAGTATTTTTTGTTTTGTTTTTTTTTTCCCTGACTTTTTTCAAACACGGGAAGCCTACAGAGGGTGGAAGCAAGGACAGGTAGCCTGGGAGGAATATAGAGAAAGTGTCCGAGCAGCCAGGGATCAGGTTAGGAAAGCTAAAGCCGTGATAGAATAAAATCTGGCCAGGGACGTCAAGGGCAACAAGATCTTCTATAGGTATGTTGGTGATAAAAGGAAGACTAGGGAAAATGAGGACCCTCTCCAGAAGGAAACGAGAGACCTGGTTACCTGGGATATGGAAAAGGCTGAGGTACTCAGCGACTCAGTCTTCACTGGCAGGTGCTCAAGCCACACTGCCCAAGTCGCAGAAGGCAAAGGCAGGGACTGGGAGAATGAAGAACCACCCACTGTAGGAGAAGATCAGGTTTGAGACCATCTAAGGAACCTTAAGGTGCAGAAGTCCATGGGTCCTGAGGGAACTGGCAGATGAAGTTGCTAAGCCACTATCCATCATTTTTGAGAAGTGACAGTCTGGTGAAGTTCCCACTGACTGGAAAAGGGAACCATAACCCCTATCTTTAGAAAAGGAAAAAAAGGAAGACCTGGGGAACTACAGGCTAGTCAGCTCCAGCTCTGTGCCCATCAAGATCATGGAGCAGATCCTCCTGTAAACTGTCCTAAGGCACATGGAAAATAAGGAGGTGATTGGTGACAGCCAGCACGGCTTCACTAAGGGCAAATTCTGCCTTACAANAGCGCTGGGGCCCCTGACGTAGGAAGGACACAGACCTGTTGGAGCGAGTCCAGAGGAGGGCCGTGAAAATGATCAGGGGGCTGGAGCACCTCTCCTATGAAAACAGGCTGAGAGAGTTGGGGTTGTTCAGTCTGGAGAAACTAAGGCTCTGGGGAGACCTTACAGCAGCCTTCCAGTACCCAGAAGGGCCTACGAGAGAGCTGGGGAGGAGTTTTGTACAAGGGCATGTAGTGATGGGATTGAGGGGTAATGGTTTTAAACTGAAAGAGGGTAGGTTTAGATGAGATACGAGGAAGAAATTCTTTACTGTGAGGATGGTGAGACCCTGGCACAGGCTGCCCGGAGCTGTGGACGCCCCCTCCCTGGAAGTGCTCAGGGCCGGGCCGGACGGGGCTTTGGGCACCCTGCTCTGGTGGAAGGGGTCCCTGCCCGTGGCTGGAGCGAGATGGTCTTTGAGGTCCCTTACAACCCAAACCGTTCTGTGATTCTATGATTCTAAAATACTATTGTGTACAGATGGTCACTGGATGGATCAAATAACCCAGCTTTCAGACAAAGTAAATTGCTTAGCTTGCTTTGAACCTCTTGCTTGGCTTTTAAATTCAATTATTCAGTCCCCGCTTATTTTCATGGAATATATTTTTTCCCAGTTTCTTCTGTGACTTATGGTATCCATTCTAGTAAATTCAAAGCATAGTCTTCTGAGATGGCAGAGTGCCTCAGAAAAGCGAGAGTAATATGTTCTTTTTCCACTGTAAATTAAAAACTAGCTAGTTTCTCATTAATCAGTGTTCAAAATTGTTTGACTGTGTTGTATAACGTGAAATTTTAGCAATAAGCTAACTGGTAAGAGAGCATGGTGCTTCAAATAAAAACACACTTAAATGTGTTCTTCCTGTGTTCTAGTGTCATCTTCTGACCTTACAGCATCAGAGTGCTAGTGGTGCACTAGTGGAAAGATTATGTTCTTTACGTCCCATTTTCCGCTTAGGCTTCTATACAGTTTTAATTTTGGAACTGATTTTATTCCAGTGTTCCAGGAGTACAGGAGTTTACTTCCATTGCCCATCACAGCTGCTCAATTAATTGTACACAGTTTTGCTGGCCAGACTTAGCAAAGGTGATGCTCTACCAGATGGATGTACTAGAACTCTGTTCAGAAGCAGATTTCTGCTTTTTATTCAAATCTGAAAATAGTTTCTTTGATTGTTTCCACAGTAGAGTTGAATGTGAGGTTGCAGTACTGCATCTGAACACAGGTGCAAGAAAAGAGTTAAATGTGTTTAAAAAAAGAGGGAAAGAAACCCCTTCCTCTCTCTCCATTCTTATCAACAAATTTACACACAAAACATAATTCATACAGCTGTTGGAAGCTGACAGACTAGGTCAGGAGACAGAGCTTCTTATAGTAATGCTATTCACCATGTTGCATGGAGCTCTGTGGAGGGAAAAACCTTAATTTTGTGACTGCATCAGTCTTGCAAATTTAGGGACTCGTTTCTCTTATCTGTAGAGGCACTAGGGGGCACTGTGTAAAAATTTTCGGCTATAAAAAGATCACACTGAAAATTGAAAATACAACGTGCAAAAGTACTGCGTTTCAAAGCATTATACAAACTATTTATTGAGTTCATCATAACCTACCTGTATTTGTACACAGCTGAGCTTAATTCAGTGGTTTTTTTAGCAGGTCTTTCGTACTCTTAATTGCAGTTCTTGTTAATTTACACTTTTGCTGTGGGTTTTTGTGGATTAGGCCGTGTGGTGGAACAAGCTGCTGCCTGAACTTTGCAAGAGAACCAGAATTACTGGAAGTGATTGCCCTGTTCTTATTTCATCACTGAAAGGTGAATCAATTGATTGCAACTCAGCTCCTGAAGCCGTTGTGTGTCATCTGACATTCTAAATACTGTTCAGGCTAAGGACTACTGATGTGATAATTTGGAAAAAAAAAAAGGGGACTTTTTTCTACAGTTAAAGCTAATACAGCTCAGCACGCTTTCTAGTCATTAGCGCAGGATTCTGCAACGTAAGAAAAT
This sequence comes from Steatornis caripensis, assembly GCA_013398225.1. NCBI lineage: Eukaryota > Metazoa > Chordata > Aves > Caprimulgiformes > Steatornithidae > Steatornis > Steatornis caripensis. Next base: position 114,082 of record VZSC01014158.1, read on the forward strand.
CATGCCATTCATTTTGTATTGAAAACAGTTAAACTGTGGGAATGGTATTGTTTCTATATAGGTCAAGAATAGACACCATTAAAAAACCCCGTTACTAAAAAGGACCAATATATAAATGTGTTTTTTTCTAGACTAAGTGAGTATATGGTTCTGAGCAGCGTCAGGCTACTGTTGATAGCCCAGTGGGCGTTCAAGTATGTATTGATGAGTAGGTCATAGACTGAAAAAACCACAGTGTTTTACTACTAGAAGTAGAGAAACCAACCCTGGTAGTTGATGTAGTCCTGTTGTTACGTGTACGGAGTCAGTATTATCTATAGCTGAGGGGCCAGTGTATTTGTTTTGACAGAATAAGAAGAGTGACTAAAGCACACACGTTTTTAAAAAAATGTCAGCGTAATGCCCGAGAGAAGAAACCAGCATTGTGGGGTTGCATTCTGCAGCACAGGTTGCCGTGCTGTATCATAAAGTTGTAGTTTCTAGTGTTAGCGGCTTTTCTTTTGAAACATCATTTTCATGCGGTAACTGTGCTGTAATCGCTTAAGAACATAACGTTAAACGGCTTGGTCTGAGAAGCCACTTGCAGAACATCCGCCCCTAGATAGTGCTGGCTTAGGGTACTAGTATAGCTTTCCAGAGCTTCCTTTGCATTTGATACAAAACATGTGAAGTACTAGATCAGACTTCCATAAGTGTTAGTGCCACATGATGAGTCAAGCTAGAGCTATGGTTTTAATCTAACACATGATTTCAGTTTACTTTTGAGATTTCGTATCGTCGTATTTGTTCCCAAATGGGCGTGTCTCAAATTTCATTCCAGTTGCAATATTTAGGTAATTTGATGACTTTGAATAGTAATTACATTGTTAATGGTTTTTTGTTTCTTTGTTCTAAACCCAAAATACTAAACAAGATTTTCTCCCTTGCTCTGAGCAGAAACTTTATCAGTTGTTGCAATGGAACGGGAACTAAGGGATTTCCTCAATCTTCTACCGGAGGACGGAAGTGCAGCATTTTTCCTGCCACATCTTCTTCGCTGCAGCCAGAGGAAGCTGCTGACCTAAACCAGCGAAAGTTTACTGCACTCAAATACGAAGAATGTGCTGGAATAAAAAAGTAAATTAAACAAATGGTAGAACTACATGTAAGGTACTGTGGGACTCCCCTCACATAAATCACCTTACTTCTCAGTTGAAACATTATGACAGCTATTGAATGACAGCTGTTGTCTGAGGCAAAGCATCTGTTTTGAAGCTAATACTATTACACTCTGACAAAGGTCAGCAAACCAGAACTTCTGCTGGGTAGAACTGAATGGTGGTTGGACTGTTAAAAATACAGCTCTTCAGCTGTTAGGCAGGATCACTCCTCTTCTCACTGACGGTGAACTTAGGGCCAAAGCAGCTACAAAATACAGACTGTATCATGCCACTGGGCATACAGCGTTCACTGAAAGTAAAGCAGGGAGTCAGTCTTAATTCTGTCTTAGTTGGATCACTGACCTAGGGAGGAGTTCAAGCTCAGGCATGTGTCTAACTGTGTGAATAAAAATAAGTGCCTTACTCTTCCAAGTGGAATTGGGCCCCACTTACTTCGTTTTGCAACATAGACAGTCCCTTGAATTGCAGCTGGCAAAACCAGTCAGCCGCTCCGTCATCTTAACCACATACCCACGCAAGTGTTACACTGAAAATGTTTTCATTTAGCAATTCACAAAAAAAAGGCCATTCACAAAAAAAAGGCCATAAATCAAAAGAGAAATTGAAGTGTTCCCAAGGTGAGTGGAAGATACGGACTACTGCTTGCTTGCTATTTTTTGTTTTCTTTCTTCTCCCGTTGTACTCAGTCAGTAGACAGATATTTGAAGTACCACTAGGTCACAGATCCAGCTGAAAACTCTTCTAAGGTTTTTGGTAAGCATCTCGGGTACACGTGCGTGTGTGTACTGATGTTTGCCTTTCTTTTGGGCAGAAAACATCCTTCTGTTCCTTCAGCTGGAATTCAGTCGTAATAAACTGTCACAATGTTTATGACCCTCTTAAGAATGCAGTTTGGTTTTTTGAGAATCTGCCACAAATAAAACGACGACTCCATGATCCCATAGCCATCTAAAGGCCCAGTTAGCTGTCATTGACTCTATCAGATCCATTTTCACTGAAGCTGTAATGTTACTTAAAGCTGTAGAAGTCAGTCAAAAGAGATCACCTACATGGCAAACAAAATATATTAAAAAAATAGAAAGAAAAAAAAAGTTTAACTTACCTATGTAGCATTTCTGCTACAGCCAGAATCAATGATCTGATTTGCTAGTAGGGATTACGGTGGTTCCAGTAGAACCATTCTACCTCAGAAAAGGCCAAAGCAATTTAGACTTGTTACAGAGCAGCAGTTTCCTTTATTCTGGTAGTTGTAAAGCTCAAATGTTTTGCTTTGCCTGCGGTCCCATACCGCCTTCCCTCTTGTTTGACACAGGTCTAATACAGGTGGAGTTGGGCTATTAAAACACAACTGGATGGCACAGTGATACCTGCTCTTACTGCTTTCATTTTTGACCGACATCAGTCATGCACTAATACTGATGCTCCCATCTGTCAATAAATGCTTAATTTGCCTAGGTCTACACTAACAGCAAAATGATTCCACTGCAGGCGTTGTTTAAGATTCATTAGAGCAAAGCTCTTAGGGTGTAGTAGTCACCAAATTTTGTGCTTCACTGTCTGAATTTCATCAGGCTTATTTCAGCGTAAGTTGACTGTCTTGTAATTATTTTCAGAACAAAAACCTAAAAACATCTTGTGCAGCTGTGATTCCTCAGCCACTGTATCTTTTAAATTCACTATCTTGACAGATGTTACTGGATAAAATTATAAAATAATTCAACAGAAATAATAGAACTATTTTCTTAGCTGTTCAGTTATATGATAGTATATATAACTGTGAACCTATGGATAAAGTGATAACCAAATTCCTATTTTCCAATACTATTTCCAATACAATTACTACTAACATATCTGACTTGCAAAAATACGACAGCAGATACCTAAAACAAATTTTGCTGTTACACAGGGTTAACAAAAAAAAAAAAGAAGGCAAGTACATTTCATTTGGCTCTTCCATGTTCCTCAACAGTTAAATAACATTCATTAGGCTTCACTTAGAATATGTTTTGCTTACAAGATACTATTTTTATTTAGAGAAAAGGGTATTTGTAAGTTGTTACATCCATTCAGCTGTCTTTTAGTCTATGGCCCTTTTGGTAGCTGTGGGCCACCAAATGAAATCTTCCAAAACACACGCGAAGATGAATTGTCCAGGAGACAGTATTTCTCAAGAAATGCTTCACTAAAGGTAGAACTTGGAGAGTCATTGTAGTAAAATGTTTTCATCATTCTGGTGTACCTGCTGTACCTTTACACTTGAACTGATTGAATAATCTTGGGAACAAAGACCATTTGTCTGTAAGGGGGAAAATACCATTTGTTACACTTAATTCATTAAAAAAAAGTCTGTGCATCTGGACAACAGAGTCTAAAATGAGAGCAGTGAATGCCAGTGCCTTCTGGACATTGTGAGTTAGATCTAAAAACAGCTTTAAAACGCACTGAATGGCACATTTTAAATGTACTTTAGATGGCCGATTATGAAAAATCCAACATACTGCTTCTACAAGTTAAACATCTCTTTCTGTGTATCCTTACGCCACCTTTTTTTATTATCTGTGCAAGTTTGGCACAATGTATTCTGTAAATCGGAACGGTTTATAAAATAGAACATTCCAGCCTGTGTTTTTACTATAGATACATATGTGCATGATGTAGTGGTATATATACACGTACATACAGACATTTTGAAATGTTCCTACTGTCCTCTTTCTGTCAATTAAGTATAATGCATACCTACTATGCTCTGTCTTCTGAGCACAGGAAAGTGTTGCTTTTAAAATTCTATTAACCTTGTAGAAACAAGAACTTTCCAAGTTCTTCAAGATTCAAGTTTTTTGACAGCTAATATTACTAAAGAAAAGTAATACTGTCTGTAAAGCTAAAACATGTCTTTTAGAAAGAAAACACTAGCTTAGTTTTTCAGTACTCTTTTAACTGTTAGGGGTAATGACTCTAGCTTTATTTACCAACTGTTCTTTTTGTTTTAAATGAAGATTGAGAGGGAGCCTGACACTAGTGGCACTTCTTGGGTACAGACATACTCTGTCTCATGAAGAATTATTTTTCAATAAAGGTCTGTCATTTTAATTTCACTGATGTGAAGCTAAAGCAACACTCAGTTAACATCCAGTCCTTTAGCTACTTTTGTTCTCTGAGCAGCAGCGCTGAGGCGAGTATGATCGAGTGGCTTGCAACATTCTGGCTTCCATACATCAATATTAAGCCATGAAATACTGCTGGATGCCTAAACTGGTTCTGAGTATGCTGGCCTGTCTATGAGCTCCATTCTGCATCTTTAAACATAATGAACATTATTGAGATTGATAAGCGCCTACCTTCCTTTGGGAGCACTGTGTAGGTTGCTTCCATGCCTGCGTGGATGTGGTCAGTAACATGACAGTGTAACAGCCAGGTTCCAGGGTTCTGTGGAGTCATTTCCACAGTTTGAAATGTTCCAGGGAACAGATCGAAGACATCTGCCCGGTAAACCGCTGTTTGCTTCAGAAGGACAAAAAAACCAATGGTTAAACAGTGTGTCATTACCAGGTGGCAGTAATTTGAGCTATCTTTTATGCATATTCCCACCCAACTTTTTAATCACAGTTGAGTGAAAAGACATCTACTCTATGTCATTTCTACAGAAGCATCACTTTGTACATCCACTTCATGCTTAAAAGATGAATAAACTAGCAGCTGTGTGGAAATAAAGGAAAATACAGCTGTTGTTTTACCACAGCTGTGAAAATTCACAGCTGCCTTGTCAAAGCGACTTGTGAGGTTACCAGTCAGGAAATGCTACTGATAGATATTCTCTGTGTCTTGTACATTGATCGAATACAGGTTTGGAGCATAAAAACTTTATGGTCAAGTTACAAGTCCTGCTTAATATTGTAACATCTGACTTTTCACCAGAGATTACAGTCCTTAGTGTTTTATCTACCTCTCATTCCTAATGCAGCAAGAAATGAGTGGAAAGGACGTGTTACCTTATACTCAAAGCTGTGGCCATGGAAGTGTGCTGTGTGAATGTCTATTTCATTGCCCATGCCCATCAAATACCAGCTTACTTTATCTCCTACATGCATAGTCAGCCCATGTAAATTTCCAAACACCTTTCCATTAATGGCTAAAAAGAGGAAAAGAGTGAGACAGAGAAAACAAGTAAGATTTTGTGTAGTTACTCTCTAAACTTTAATAGAATACAGGAGCTGAAAGCCAATGCCAGGCAAAAGTAACAGCTTTGAATGGTACAGAAAACCAAAACAATTGGACAGCTGATTATGAATGGGTCTGATTATATTCCATATTTAAGTAGAAAGTAAGACACAGTTAAAATTTCTTTACTGTACATCATTGTTAGTATTCCAGTTCTTAAAGATCTGCATTTCCTGCAGCAATTTGTAAAATTAGCCTTTCCAGCATATCCAAAACGATTGTTTGCTGACATAAAATCAAAATTTCAGATTTCATTTTTAGTCTTTCCTCAAAATTTCAATGTGGGAGCATTTTTTTCATAGGTTTTTTTAAAAAAAGTCATTAAGAGGCATTAACAGTCTTTTCAAATAGCTTGAGTGAAATTTTTCATGCCTTCCACCCTGGAAGATGGAACTGGAAATTCAGAGGGGATGAGAAAGTCAAATTTATAAGCAGTACTTTCAAAGACATAATTTTATAGAGTTTCCAGAGTTATGTTAGCTAAATTGGGAAACATACCATGCATTTTATTACTCTCAAGGAATTCCTCATCCTCTTTGTCAACAAGGTGCGGGTTGGTAGAATAGGTTTTAATGTTTTCGTCCAAGTACCATGACTCGTTTTCATCAAAAACCATAAAAAGAAGAGCAAATTGAACTTTCTTTTTAGCATGAAATGATGGCAGATAATGTCTGTGACACACAACAAGTGTGCCTATTAATCCACTGTACGTGTCCTGAAATTACAAATAAAAAAAGTCATATAATTACAAGATGTAACTAAGCAGGAGCACTTTTAATGCCGGACACGAATCCTCTCATTATTTTTACAGCTGTCAGTATCTGGGAATAAAAGTAGTCAGTGTCAGACGGTCTAACACGTTTTTTTTCTTCACTGTTATATCCTACCCATGGCTCAAGTTCAATGAACTATGAAGAATAACTGCCTCTTTTCCATGTCTTGCTAGAAATAAACATTTGTTCCATTTTAATTCATTGATCATCTTATTTTTCCAAATTCTTTGTAGGTTTTAGGGTTTTGAGCTTGGCTTCCATTCAGACATTTTTTTCAGACATTTCATTTTCAGACCATTCAGACATTTTGACATTTTTTTGTGTTTGTTGAGACATGAAGGAAAGAATACATTAATTTCACATAAAAATTATTAGTCCTGTTAAGTTAATGCATGCCTGTACAAAATGGCAGATTTATGTTCCACAGTTGCATGTTAGTTTTCCCAAACATGACTGATGATTAGATATTGAGCAAGCTATAAGGTGTTAGCATTAAGAATGAAATCTGAGTGAGGTGATCTATAGCGACAGCAGAAGAACCAGGAGCAAGAACATGAAGGACTGTGACTCTCAAAGTCTGCCCTGACTTTCTTGCATTCTTCAAGAGACATTTAAATTCAAAGGTACAGTAATGGGGGGGGATGACTTTACAGAGAAAGCAGAAAGAGCTTCAAGCTCATCTCCCTTTTGCTGTAGGTATACCGGGGTTAAAGTAATGAACAAAAGCCTTTAAATTGATAATAATATACCTTAATGATGTCCACCGTTGAATGGTATGCCCATGCAATGCAATGTGGATCTCCCTTCTCAGAACTAGATCTCTCTGGGATTTTCCAGACGTATGTTTTTGTTTCACCTGAATCAAATAAGTATCAGTGAATTTTAGAAGTTTTCTGTGTGCTGACCTAGAAGAGGTCATCCTGAAACAGACATTATCTCAATTTACAGTTTATATTTGTCTTGAACCTCCTCTTCCCAATTACTGCTCTGGCCAGGTTATTGTTATTTCCCTTCCGACGATCCCTGACTCTTCTTGCCAATGTTTTTTTTTTGTGTGGCTGCACTATCCAGTTTACCATGTTTAATAAAAACAATTGTATCTTTTGTAAAGATCACAGAGGAACTTCTGAAAAAACGGCTAGCATAAGCTATGCTCTCCCTATGTTTGCTTTTATGATAGGTGCATCAAAAAATTACTCATCTGTCAAGGTACACAGCAGTAGTTAGCAGGGCCATTTTAATTGTAGAAATATGTCATAATCAGCATCAAAAGTTTAAGAACCTGAGGTAAAAACAAACAAAACCAAAGTATTTCCTGCTATCCTAAAATGAAAGCTTGCTAAACCTTACGAGATTGCTTGATGTTACCTGCTGGAAGTAAACAAGGATGCTTTGATACCTGGGTTAGTTACAGCAACAACAGAACTGTCTGTTTTCACTCCATGGGCATGTATAGAATAAGGTCTTGATGCCAAGTTCTTAAAAACTATTATAATTTTATCTCCAGTATTTGACATAAGCAGTGGCCCTGTTGGATTGAAAAGAAAGATTAACTTGGTTTTACAAAAGATCGGGGTCGGGGGGAGAGAGAGAGAGTTTGTTGTGTTCAAATACTCAGCAACATTGGCTTATAGTTAAACTAAAAACTATACACGGATAATGTTGTTCACAATGATACACCAACTTGAGTAGCTGAAGTTAGGCATCTAAGTAGAGGCCCAAGTTTCCAAAGTTCTGAGCACCTACTGTGTATTTGAAGTCAGTTTGGATGTTGCTGGCCAGTTTTATGCTGACTTTGAAAATACCGACCTGTGATCAGGCAGCAAACCAGAAGGGGTTTTTATTGGAAAGCAAGCAATGTAATCTTGCAAGGAAAGCACCCTAATAAAGGTAGCAATTCCACGTAGGTTTGGCACTTTGTGTGGGTGGAACTAAACTCAGTATTATTCAAATAGTATCTTCTCATTTTGTTTCACCACATTTTTCCCAGTTTCCAAACTGAATTTCATTATGACTATACCTTGAATTTCCAGGTGCTGCTGCTCCTCTGCTCTGCTTTTGGGAGTGCGGAATGTCTGATCAGTGTACTCGCGATATACTACCTTTCTGTATTTTGAGCCAATGAATTTGTCGTCTTTATTTAAAAATTCATTGCCAGGGCTGCAAAAAAGAAAGAAAGAAAGAAAGAAGATAGAGATAAGAATATGTCATACATTTCTTCATGTAATTTAAAGCATCTTTTGCAGGTATGTCAATTAACCATCAAACAAAAATCCATCTCAGTGAAACAGTAATCTCATAGACCACTGGTATCTTCAACAGGAAAACATTCTTGTTAAGCTGGGAGATTTCTCTTCACCCGGAAGGTTAAAAAACCCACTATAAGTAGACCAAGTCTATGTAGTATTTGAGACAATGCTGGGTGCTTGGTCTGGCAGATATTTCAAATTGCAAGTCATCCAGCAACTTGCACACTGAAAAACGGAGCCCTTAGTGACTTCTGTAGATCAGAAATGAAGCCTAAAATGAAGCCTAAAACCGTGAAGATTAAGTGCCTTGCTGAAATGAAATGTGAGGGACTGATCCTCTGCTGAGATCATGGGGGCTGGAGACAGTGGGAAGAAAAGGTCTCATAACAGCATAGCCCGTATTACTTGTGCTTAGAACTATGACAGAGTCCACTGTGGTATGCACGGCAAGGAAGCGTGCAATCAAGATGAGGAAAAAGAAGAAAATACAATTAAGTCAGTAAAAAAATATAGGCAGTTGCAACCTACTACTTTAACCTCAAATGAAGATAACTTCATTAGGTGGAAGACGTAGAAAATAATCAGTTCATTGTTTAGCCTTTTCTGCTAATGGACATGAATTATTTGATCCAATCAGTTCACCCTCATTGAGATTTAAACACTGGGAATAAAAACACCAAGGTGACAAGCGAATGGATTCGGTCATCGACTTATCTTGTGTAAGCTAATGAAACTGAGAGAAGTAAAAAAAGAACCTTACTCAGATTACGGATAAACATGAGACAAAGACATGTTACATACTGTAAGTAATCAAATGCCAGGACAAAGTAGTTATCGTACCTAGAACAATGAACATTTTAAGCATTCCACATCAAGGACTGTACCAACACCAGTAAATAATAAATGCACATGCACTATCCAGGATTCATTAAAATCTGCAGCTGCCCACAGAATATTTATGCTGGGCCATTTCACGAACATCATGCTGGCTCATAGTTACATGGCAACATTACTGGAGAAGGATGACAAATTCAAATGAGCCCTAAAAATATATATGCAAAGAAACTCTGTCTAGAAACGCCTGGAGGAGGAAAACGTTCAGAGAACTGAGTTGCTCCTTTGCTTTTTTACATTTTTTCCCTTGTGTATATTCCAAAGTACCTTTCCTCATGGTATTGATGCCGCTCAAATTCCCATGTCCTGTTCGGAGAATAGTCCCATTCAACTTCCACTGCAGCAATATAGTAAGTCTTTTCATGCAAATACATAGATAGGTCCACATTCCACCAATGGCATTGTTTGACTTTGTAATTCTGTTTCATGCCCCCTGTGTAGTGATCTGTTGTCAGGCATGACACCTCAAAAACTCCTAGAGGTCATACAAGAAACAAAGACTTCAGGACAAAAATCTGTTACTAGTAGATCTTGAGATTGTATTACCCATGTTGATTTAGCATTTAGAGTCTGAGACACAGGCAATTGCTCGTGAGAGATCCAAATTCTATGTGTAGTACGACTACTTGCACTAATAAAATTCAGCATACATAAAAGCTAGAAAAATCAAGGCTTTAGAATTAAGAGCTTACGTCCTACGAACACAAGTTTGGTGCCCTTCAAATACAGCTGTATGCAGTTTTAGCTCCCAAAGGATCAAAGTATCAGCTATTTAAAGCTTGTCTTAAGCATAACATGTTGATAGGTAAACTTTCTAGAGCAGTAACAGGATTTTTAAACAAGGCATTTACCTTCAGAATCAGGCGTCATAATAGCTGTGAGAAATGTATGTGGAAATAGATTTGCTGTATCCCTTCTTGTTCCTTTAGTTATGAAAGTGTTTTCTGAAAAGTATATCCCATGGACATCGACTTCTGACCCCAAGCCCATCAAATGCCAGGAAACCACGCTTCCTTTACACATCTCAAGACCAGGTTGATTTCCATACATATAACCATTAATGGCTGTAGAAGATTTGGGGAAGCAAAACTCACCTTGATTAACACATTACTTAATTCTGCAATACAGATTAAATAACGCACGCTTCAGATGCAACGTGATGCCTTAGACTGACAGAAATATAAATAACAAAATACTTTACGACATCAGCAAAACTACAGAATCAGTTCATGCAAAACAACTTTTAAAACCCAGTGTTTAAAACCAATTCCTAACTGTTCTCCTTCTCAGTGTCTGAAGCACAGATAGCTGACTTGACCAGCTGGAACTTCCACTGCTTTATACCTGTCAAGTACGCAGAATGCATAAAGCATCCTGCCTTATACCCTGCAGCACCCTCCAGCCACACAGTGGAGACAATCATCTGAAGTGTTTTTTTTTTTTTTTTTAGTTTGAGTTACTAATCCTTTCTAGCTACTCCTGTGCAAAATTCTGGGCCTCACAGGTACCACTCAATGCTCTGTATCGAGGCTCTGTAAATAGGAGGAATGCCCCTGAGGACACAATTCAAGAAAGAGTACAAGCAAATATGTTTTAAGATTAGGACTTATTTGCAGGACTCGGTACTGAAGATAAAAATGTTCATTCACATGAAACTTGAAAGACATTTCTACAGTACTAAAATATGATCCGTGTGAAACTCAGCTCTGCCCTATTAAAGAAGCAAAGATTTCCTAAGGGGGGGGCACAGTGCTGGTAAAGGAACCCAGACTCAGCCATGGACACAGAATGAGCCAGCAATGTGCCCTTGCCGCAAAGAAGGTTAATGGTATCATGGGCTGCATTAGGAAGGTCAGGTTATGAAGGTCAGATTGCAGCTGCTGTTATAGAAGTAAGTGCTTCAGACAAATTGAGCTGGAAAACAGCTCGACAGAGAAGGACCTGTGGGTCCTGGTGGACACCCAGTTGAACACAAGCCAGCAATGTGCCCTTGCTGCAAAGAACGTGAATGGTGTCCTGGGCTGGATTAGGCACAGCACGGCCAGCAGGTCGAGGGAGGAGATCCTTCCCCTCTACTCAGCACTGGTGAGGCCACACCGGCAGGACTGCACCCTAGTACAAGAGAGACAGGGACAGACTGGACAGAGTCCAACCAAGGGCCACAAGGATGACAAAGGGACAAGAAAGCCTCTCTCCTACGAGGAGAGGCTGAGAGAGCTGGGACTGCTCAGCCTGCAGATGGGAAGGCTCGGGGGGATCTCTCCAATGTACAGAAATACCTGAAGGGAGGGCGTGACGAAGATGGAGCCAGGCGCTTTCCGGTGGTGCCCACTGACAGGACCAGAGGCGATGGGCACACACTGACACACGGGAGGTTCCCCCTGAACTCACAGGTTCCCCCTGTGAGTGTGAGGGTGACCGAGCACTGGCACGGGTTGCCCAGGGAGGTGGTGGAGTCTCCATCCTTGGAGGTATTCAGAAGCCACCCGGACATGGTCCCGGCCAACGGGCTCTGGGTGACCCTGCTCGAACAGCAGCGTTGGACCAGACGACCTCCAGAGGAGCCCTCCGACCTCAACCAGGCCGCGATTCTGTGAAAATCCTCCTTTCAGCTACACCATCTGCAGGGCAGAGGTTGGTTTTCTCTTGCTGTCTGGTTGCATTCATAGGGGTTGCACATGGGCTACAGACCTAATTCCTCCTTCTGTCTACTCAAAGTAGTATATAACAGGGCTAAATGCTCAACTGCCATGCAAGACACTGACCAGCTGGCGTTATATTTTGAACTACCACATTTAGCTGAAATTTAATTGCATTCAAACATGGGTTTGTTTCCGATGGAGAGGAATGAAAAGTCTCTGCCACCATGCAGTTTCCTTCCCAGTCTCCAACATGAGATTACAAAAGTAAAAACCTTATTGTAGTAATCAGTATTTGGCTAACTAATAATTTTCTTACAGTGCATTTTGTTAGACTCTTGGAAGTCCTCATCATCTTTGTCAATTTTGTTAGGATTTAGTGTAAACATCAAAATATTGTCATCCAAGTACCAGCTCAGATTCTCATCAAATACTGTGGCAAGTAGAAAAAACTCCATGCTCACATTTTTCTGTTGAGAAGAAATAGCACAAAGCAAAAGAGAAATGAATGAGCAGAAAATGTCAGGAAAAAAAATTCTATGTGCATAACGATTTATGAGTTGAATTCACAAAGTAGAATAGATGCATACATTGATACTTCATTCTGATAATCTCAAAGCTCTCTGATTGCTGTCTCTGGTGTATAGGTATCTGCTGCTAATGCTCTTTTACCAGCAGGAATCACCTCTGGAAAGGAAGATGTGGTTTGGTCTTTAAAGTCTCTACATTTTTCTAGTCATTCTCGTCCTAGCTAAGACTTGAATGCCAGTGGTTGCTCACTGCAGCGGTGGTTTCACAGTTCAGTGTCTGGCTATATGGAGCCAGACTGACTTTGCTTTTCTTTTAAAAACAAAAGCCAAACCCACTTTCTTCATTTTATGTATTCCCCTCAGCAGATGTGTGAGACTGTGATGTGGAAAGGAGGTGGTGCTGAGCGTTCGTTAATGTGGCAGGCCCCGAGGGCACAATTCAGGAAGAGAAAGCAGATGCAGCTGCCATGATGCAAATGCTTCCATTTTTCTTCTCTGACTGACCTGTTTCCCAGAGGGAAGCAGAGCTCCTTTCCTGCACACCAGGAGAGGACCCACAAGGCCAGAACTGGTGTCTCTGACTGCATCCACAGCTGAGTAATAAAGCCAGGTTAAACAGTCTGGATCCTGGTCTGTGGGGCCCGCATCTTCTGGCACATTCCACTCGTATGTAAACGTAGCACCAGGACTCACATGAGAGGCTGGAGATTCAGTACCTATTGTAGAAATCAACATCAGGAATTATGGCTAATGAACATTGTTTATTTTATCACCTTTAAAACATCAACATGCACGGCAGCTTGTTCCCCTGCATGTGCAGGATCCCTGTCTGTATGCGCACCTCTGGAAGCGGCACCGTACGATGCCCCCTCGTCGCTCTTGTTGTAACTCACACCATGGGGCTGAATGCTAAATGGTCGGCTGGCATTGTTTCGGAAGGTCACCCTGATGCTCTCACCCACTTCAGCCTTGATAACAGGTCCTAGAAAACAGCACATGGTCTAATTACAACATGTTTCTGTCACGTGATGTACAGATCGTCATGAGCTTATGGCAATCAATGGCTGTCCACTTCTCCCCTCGCATAGGGAGCTGCCCCTGGGCCTATATGGGCATTAGCAGCAACCTCAAACTCAGTCCAGAGCCATGCCAGAAGCAGCCAGGTTATAAATAGGACCTGCCTAGTCTGGCCTCGTAATTCAGAGCCTGACCTTTGGGGACCACGGTGTATTCCCACAGCCAAGCTGGGGACCACCACAGCATTGCCTTCAAGAGCTTTCTTACGCCCTGGGGCATCTTGGAGGAAGACACAGGCACCAGCATCTGCAGAAGTCAGGGAGAGCCGAGGGCCCCTCCCTTGGAGGTAGAGGGGCACTGTTGGCTAGCCAGTGGAAGTGATGGCTTACACTGATAAATCTTAAACATGAAATAATTTAGGTATCTTACCTAAGAGTCCAAGATGTGCTTCCTCTGCAAGCCTTTTCTTACGTTCAGTGAAAAAGCCATCTGTGTATTCTTTGTAAACAGCTTTTTTATAAGAGCCACCAATTCTGGTCTCACTTTGTTCAAAAAATATGCTAGATTCACTGCATAAAAGAAATTGCAACAGATGCAAACAGTTCAGGTCATAATGCTCAGCTTTACAAAGGCAGTCAGGAACTCAACCCTATTTTCTGAGGTATGACATGCCGAGTTCGTCATTTGGGTCTCCTTTCAGTGATTTGGCCACACTTACATGCAGTCCCATACAAGCACGTGCAGGAATCCGTTATCCCTCACTAACTTCTCTTTAAGTAAAGGACGCTGTGCTGTGTTGCCATTATGAAGACAGCATGCTTAGAGACAATGATTTCTAGTCAACGTTTTGTAACCTGAAGTTTACTCTTCTTTTAATAAAAAGTTACAAATAGTTCATCAACAGTAGATACAAACACCAAGAATATGTAACATCTAAATAGAAAGTGAGAAGATTTAGTCTAGACTTTTACTCTTCAAAAAAGGACCTTTCCATGTTTTGCAAGCACTGTTCAAACAATGAACTGTGCCTCATCCCTTGTGGAGCAGGGAGGTATTCTTTACTCAGAGATTAAAAAATCTGAGGAATCAATGTATTCAGTGAATTGATCCAGGTCTTAAATATGTAAACACAGAGCAAACCGCAGAGCCACCTCGTGCAAGTCGTTTGCTAGCTGAGATGCTGCTAGTGTGATTTTTGTCAGATAAGGAGATGATAATTCCTAGCTTTGTTCTCCAACTCAGAATAGTCAACCGTCTCGAATCGTTAGATGTTTCTGCCCACGTATGACATTACAACTCATCTTCATCCCAATGAAATTACTAATGTTACAGCAAAATTTATAGTAAGTTTGCAAGGAAAGCAATAGACCTAATTTGATCTGAAATTTATCCTGGCATTAATATTTAAGCAGAGCTAAGGACAATGAGAAATTCTGCTTAAAAGTCAGTTCTACCATATGGATTACCTTACTTAGCATGTTTATATCAATTCTGCTTGGAAAGAAAAACTTCTTTAATGAGAAGCATTTACCTGTCAGCGACTAATTCTTGTCCTGTAAAATGGTTCATTGCAGATGGGCCGTAATTCCAGATGATCTCTTCAGCAGCAATGAAGTACTGTCTTATCTTTGTACTCTCACTGTGATCTGTTGTGGGTTTCCTACAATCTTTTACTTTAAAAAGGGCCTGCATACCACCTGGAAAAAAATGAGGAGGTAGGAAAAACTGGGGAGAAGGAACTGCACTTTGTTTTCTCTTTCCCTGCTTCCAACAGCTCTTCTTTTCCCTAGAGAATTCCCATACCATTGATGGATATGCAAATCATAAATGAAAAGGAAGATGAATTATATAAAAGAATGCACGCCAGCTGAGCTAGAATGTAGAAACACAACCATGGCATTTACAGTAGGCAGACAGGTGTGGTAAAGTGTACTCTGCTTGTAAAGCTGCAACTGACATGGTAATTAAGAGAAGATCAGGGCGTAGTGGAAATAGTGCTGACAGTTAGCACTTCAGTCCAGGCCCGGTGCTACCAGACCGAGCATCTTCCCTCTGAATCTAGTCAACAGCTTACCTGTGAGACTCCTGGGTCTTTGCACCCTAGGAGAAAGGTCTGTTAGCAAATCTGCCTGCTGCAGATGCAAGTAATTTAATAGAGCGTGCTATTTTACAGCTATGGATTAGGCCAATTTGTAGGATTCAAGTCTTGCCCAGGATGCTTCAACCACATCAGGATGCTGCTTGATGTGATAGCTATTTCAAAACTTACAATCGCTGTGTAGTTGAATCTGTAGGTAAAACATACTCCTCTCCGTATCAGACTTTTCAAATCCTGGAGAACGACTTTGAGTTCAGTGTTCCTTCCCACTGTTGTGACAAATTACTTCTCTAACTCACTTATAGGGATATAGATCATGGAAAAGTGTGGAGTTAGCTTCTAAGTATTTCATATGGTTAACAAACACTGGAAATACAGGAGATAGAAGGAAGAGAAATGCAGGTCCTTTCTGCTTATTAGCTAACGTGCTTTCCAGAACATGTCTTTGCCAGCAGTCAAGTTAGCCTGCCTGTCCTGTGCCCCTCACCCAAACACGGAATGAGCCCCAACTCTTTTGTTTGCAAGCAGAAAACTGTGGTTAATTACCTTCAGTAAGAGGCAAACACCATGCTATTGTTTGTCTAAAGCTGAGGCTTGCAAAAGCGCAGCTGTGCCAATTGCTACCAACTGATAACAATTTCCATTAGAGACAAGAATTTCCTTGATTTCCATGGCTACATGCTCAAGCCCATCAGATGCATTTCTAGGCATTTCAATTACTATGAGAGTTTTGTTACCTGGAGGAGAATATCGTCTGGCATATAACCAGGTCAGGAGTACTGCTAAAGTGACTCAGTAAACTGTTAGCTCAAGCTAAGAAAAAATCCGATCACTGGAACTTATTCTGTACCTTCGATATGGTCATTCACTTGGCAGCTGAGCAGCCATTCCCCAGGACTTCTTGGTATCATGACAGCATCAATAAATGTGGCTGGGAAGAGGTTGATGGTGTCAACTCGATGATGCCTTTCTATTAAGGTCTGTCCATGAAAGTAGGCTGAATGGATATCAGCTTCATTACCCATGCCAAAAAGATGCCATTTTACCTTATCTTCCACACACATCGTGAGATCTGGGAGGTATCCATACATGTACCCGTTGATTGCTAAAAGAAACGTTATTTATTAGTTACCTTCACAGACCTTAGGTTCTTTTCTTCAAAAGCAAGCGTCACACAACCATTGCTCTACTCTTCAAAATAGAAAGAGGCTCAAAACAAAACTCTGCACCTTTGAAAGTGAGCCAATATCAGACGCGCACTTCATCTGCACAACTATCTGCATGACCAGCAATTCCTGCCGTGATTCTGGAATCCATGTCACGGCCAAAGGTATCTTCTTTGTTGGCACTAACAGCAAAAGCTCTTTTTCTAAAATGCGGTATTATAGTAAAGAGTTCAGGACTAAGAAACAGAATAAAGTAGTACAGCTATGTTAAGAGCACCTGGGAAATTATAGTGGCAAAGAGGCTCTTTGCCTCTAAGAATTTTGATGTACAATACTTGCCATCACTTTTTAAATTTTTTGTTTATTTAAAAGAATCTTTCTTAATCCTCCAAGAAAAAGACCTGCTTAAAAAAACCCTAAATTATCTGCAGTTCATCTTTAACAGAGACAATATATAAAATATTACTTCACCATATCAATGACAAGCAACATTAATATAACGTTCTCTCACAGTGCATTTTATTGCTTTCCTGGAAGGCCTCGTCGTCTTTGTCAACTTTGGAAGGCTCAGAACAGTATGTCCTGATATTATCCTCTAGATACCAACTGAGATTTTCATCCATCACAGAAAACATGAGGATAAATTCAACAAAGTGTTTATCGCTGCCCTTATTCATTGTATCTGAAAAAGAAAGCGGTATATTCAAAGTCTTTGGCATCTGGCATTATCTTTTCATCAGTTTTAAGTAGTAGTATCACTAGGGCTGGTCACTGCTTACTTCATATTTTGCCACTTTTCTTGAGTGAGTGTGCACATAAACTCACAGACATGCTCAGAAAACAAAAATCGATAGGTACTATAAAACAACTTTACTTAGAATAAATATCGCATGTGATAAGATTACAGTAAATCTGTTTCTCATATCAGTACTTACAGATACTTTTGCATTACTAGCACGAACACATCTCACTCCTATGGATTTGTGGACATAGTATTCTGCAAATTATATTCACTGTCACACACAAAATCAAACTACTTCCTATGCTACTGAAAGGCAGCTAATTTAGAAGACAAGAAGCTGCTATTTCAAAATTACCTGTAACCTTCCCCTCTTCCAGTAAATTATTTAACTGATATTTATCAATAGCCATTATCAATCACCTTGCATCTGTATTTGTTTACTTACTTATTTATGGTTTACCTTTCCTGCAAATCATTAAAGGCCCAACAAGCCCTGAGGCAACATCTCTCGGAGCGTCTATGTGGGAGTGGTAAACCCTGGTTATGCAGTCTGCATCTCCCTCAGCTGGACCTTGATCTTCCGTCACGTCCCATGTATAAGTGTACTGGCCTCCAGGCTCCACAGCATCGTCTCTCTTTTGCAAATCTTTGGTGTTGTCAGGATAAAAAGCACCTGAAGAATGCCACGCAGCCACCATTAAGACAATGCATTCACAATACGGTGTCAGGATAGCAACTGCCACGCTTTAAAGTTGCCCACATGTTGCAGCAACATGGAATGAATGTTTGAATACAGGTAAAATAAAATTTTTTACATTCAGGTGAGTAGATCTTTTCCTTCTCTTTAGGAGTCTCTTCATTTGCCTTTGAATTCCATGGGAGTGCTTTGATTAATAGCACATTAAATTTAGTCCTTAATTTATTAGGAGGGCACTATGTACTTCTGCTAAAAAGATAACAATTCAAATATTTGTAAAACATTTGTTAAATATTGATCTTGGAAACCATTCTAAAATATTGCATATGGCCTCAAGGAATATAGGTGTCACTGGAATGAGAGCAACAGAAAAAAAATTTAAACATTCTTCCAAAAAGCGCGTGTACTGCTACATATCACACTGTTCTGCTCCCACAGAATGTGTCTATATCAAGTCACATATTAGTTGTAATGAAAAACTTCACAAAATATTAGAAGTTAAGCTGACACTTCATAAAGTCTTCTAATGAAAAATTTTTAAAGACTGATTCTGAGACAACATCATATTCTTAACAATGCACACACTGTTTTTAAGGCCCACTAATAAAACTTCCAACAGTCATATTCTGGTGCCGTCTGGTGCAGAAAGTCGCCCACCACCGGAGTGCGGCAAGACCAGCTATTGCAACGCAAATCATCACTAATGCCAATAGCACCCCAACAGCGCATCATAAAGTGTGTCAGACTTTCATCTCATTAATTTATTGCTAAGCAGTAGCTGTTTCTCCATTTTAAGAAATTCTTGTCTATCTTACATACAACACATGCAAAATCAGTGTTAAGAATTTGGAACTCTAAGTTATCACTGTTAACATCATCTTCTTCACAACAGCATCAACTTTTCCTTTACATGCCCTCAATACCTGCATCTCTTATATACCTTTATAGGCTTATTTCGGGTGCAAGATAAATACTATTATTTCAAGCGAAATGTTGATCTAAAATCGCCTTCTTTATGAATTCCACTTTCGGCTTTGTATTTCACTCTTGAAAAAATTATCAAACTTCTTACCTCCTATTTTAAATTGATCGTGTCCCGTTTTAAGTCTTCGTTGACAACTCTTCTCTTTGACGAGAGAGTATCACTTACACTCAGAGGAATGATTAACTTTCGATAAATTCTGGCACAGAATGGGCTCGAGCTTACCTTCATTTTCCTTTGTGTATCTTACACCATGTGGATGCAGTGTGTAGCTTCTGGAAGCAAAGTTTTTCAAGTGAATAATAATGGAATCTCCAACTTCTCCTTTAATGATGGGGCCTAAAAAACCCAGCCAGGAAGGTTTCTCAACTATCACATCATATAAATGATTGGTGTACTGAGTGTAGACAGCCTTCTTGTAAGTGCTTCCTATCCTACGCGGTCCTCTTTTAAGGAAGACTCCAGCCTGCCTGTGAGGAAAATACACAAACACATCTGTAGTGTCAGATACTAATTTTATATTTGAATGGTGTTAGTTAGTAGGGTCTCAAATAAAGACCAGGCCTCCACAGCTGTGCACAACTATGTCTGTGTTTAGCAGTAAATGTGTCTCTTATCGTAAAGAGTTAGGCACTCACATACACATTAAATATTATGCACCAACCTAATTTTTTTTCTACCTACTTTGTAGACTGAAGATAAGGGTATTTGATACAGTTTCAGGCAAATTTGAGACCGTGTGGACAAGGCAAATAACAGTTCTTACTGCTCAAAACTTTCGTACTTGCATGCTTAAACTGCTGTGTAATTTTCCACGGCCCATTAAAAATAATAATTTCCACAATCACACTTTTATGTTGACTCCATAGTCCTCGCTCCATTGCAATGAGGAGCAGACTTTTCAGCTGTAAAATACATTTAAGATGTCTGGACATGAGCAAAACTACAAGGTGCTGCCAATGTCCAGTGTGTGCAGGGGGGGTGGGGGCATGCACAGCACTGAAACGAGACCAAGCCCTCAGCTTGCTCTACAGTCATAGATGAAGAAGAATCACAGCCTCAGAGCTTGATACGGATTTACCCTGAAAAGTCCAATTTCTACAGATTCAGCCCAAGAATGTACAAGCAGGTTACATGAGAGCAGGGAATTAGCAACGACCTCCTCAATCACTAAGTGCCTTAACTACTTGCTCTTCTCAATTAACGAAACGTGTTAAAAATGAGAGCTTGGTTAGTGAGGAAACACAGCCTAACCCATGGACTAAAATGAGACTGTTGGAAATGGTATTTCCTACACATGGTATCAGTACCGCTGAACCGTGCGGCTACCAAGGCACCACCAGCCGCAGGTGAGGAGTCACCGAGCGTCTCTGACAGCTATCAACTGGGAGCAGCTTTGGAGCAAACCTTTGCCTGTGCTTAGGGTTAGGTACCTCTCATTAAATATTTTAGTCTCTGAGAAGGGTTACCTTCGTGGAAAAAGCGCTTATATTCAGTAACTACAATGGCCAGAGAAACTGCCGGCACTGGCTGTTCAGACCAGCAGTGCTTGTGTCGTCTGATGCTGCTAGCCCGAACCCTGCAGTCTCTTTAACAACAAATCCTGCACGTTTCCCTGCCCATTTCAGGAGGACTGTCTGTGGAAGTAAACCTACTCCAGGAGGATGCAATCCCGGGAGACAGGGCAACTCTGCCTGAAGTTCAGCAGCCTCCTAATCTTGTATGTTGAGAAACCAAGCCAACCTGGTTTCATATTCCCAGCAGGCCCTATCGTGAAGCAAGTTAATACTGCCCAAAAATGCGAAGTATTTCCCACAAGGCTGAGCATTGTTTGAGCATATGGGGAAGGAATTGTTCGTACCTTGGCAAGCACAGACCTGAAGAGTAATTAAAATGCCAATTCAGAGCTCCATGAAACTTGGAGAATATAAACTAACTTAGTTGCAAAGGCGCAGTTACTGGAAGTCTGAGCGCATGAAGCTTTTTAGCCACTAATTAAATCAAACAAATACGTTACGGATCTTCTTGGACTGTTTAAACAGTTACCATTTAATTGTAGAGTATTCGTTCCAGCAGATACACCACACTCTTCCCTTCTCCTGCACTTCCCTGGCTCTATAAATACCAACCGCTATACAAGCACAGCCTCATAGTTCAAGGGTTCAAGAGGAGAATAAGAATCGGAGAAGCTGAAAAGTACGATAAAAGGGACCAACTCCATCGCAGGCATACAACCACCGAAAAACTGGAATTAATTCAGCGTGCTGCAGGCTGTCACAGAGCAGAGCAAAGGAGTGAAAGTGCAGCGAATAGTGGTGGCTTGTATTACAACACTGCTCTGCTCTTTTCAGACAAGATTCCCTGCTTCCACCACGTCTCAGAATTACTAGCCTGCTGAACCACTGGCAGTGTTTTACACGGCACTCAGTTTATGAGTGGAAAAAAAAAAAAGTTGACTGCTTCATCTCATGCCTGATGAAGTGGCAGATTATGGCTGAGATATTGTTGGCTCTCACTAGAGAAAACAAACCACAGGAAATCTTCTAATCCCTCACCTAAAGACTAAATGAGAACTACATTTTTGAGATTTTTTCCAATTTTTGATTTCACTCTTCGTTGTTTTTATCTTAGTATAGTCCTATTTCATTTTAAAGGCACTGAAAAAATGGAAAGAACATTTTTTCTCGCTCAAATATTTCTCCGATGCCTTTATATCTGAGTTTTCTTTATTGATAATTCGTATCTTCAGGGTGCTCACCTCCTCCTCACCATACTTCCTGCTCACACTCTGCACAGGACCCTCCCTGCCTTGTCACAAGCAACCCAGCCCCTCCGCTGTGGGTGGAAGGACCCAGCTGTGCTGCTGCACCACTGAAAATGACCACTGCCAACAACGAACATCTAAAAAGGAAACCTGTGCCAAACAGGAAAGTTCTACATTCGTCAAACTTTTTTTGCATTTAAAAATATAACAGCAAAAGCCTTGTCTTCAGCACTGGCACCTTAGCCATTCGAAATTAAACATCATTACACATTCAGGGTCTTTTTCTCATCTCTACTTAGTCAACATTTCATTGCAGCAAATTCACAAGAAACCTGCAAATCCCAATGCTCTTAATTAGCACAGCATTTGAATGCAACTCTCAAGCAAGCCAGGAAAAAATAAAAATACCCTTATATGTCTGACAGAAAGTCCACGTGATTCGCTTCACTGCCTTCATGTTTTCAGTCTGGCCCTAGTGTCTAAAGCAGACCACACTGTAAAATCAAACTCAACCAGCGTAAATTGTTTTACTTACTCTTCTTCTGCAAAAAGCTGTCCAGATACGATATTGGTATTGCCAGGTGCATAGTTCCACACTGTCTCTGCGATGCCAATGTAGTACTCCCTGTTCACTGCCCCAACCTGGCAACAGCAAGAAACCAGCAGGCAACTTAGGAATAGCAGCTTCATCTCGCATTCATGAACCTTGTGGACGAAGTGAAATAAAAACAGAGGACAGGCACATGCAATTCCCCTTTATACATTCTCGTCTCTCCCACCCCCACCCTCCCTGCCTCCCCCCTTCTCGCTCCTGTTTGCTTTGGTGAACACAATAAAATGTTGCACAATGTGTGTCAAGAGTAAACAAAACATTCTGGTAACCTCACATCAGTTCAGATAATCTTCAAAGAATTTTTTTCAATTTCTGCCAACCTACTACCGCACAGATTACCATTTAAACTGTTACTGGACTGTGAATCTTGTAGCTGAATTGAAAGTACTGTAGATTTAAATGGATTTACAGACTTCAGCTTAATTACATTATTCACTATCTTTATCACTCCATAGCTTGTTACTACCGAGAAAACAATTTCTGTGGTGTGCGGCACAAGAACACAATTTTTTAAGCGCACCGTGAAAAGCTCTGAACGACACCTGTTTTCCTGCGTGGATCTGCTTCTGCCCAGCATAGCTGAAGGCAAGGCAAGGCAAGCGCTGTAGGTGAAGACTTTCTGCTGCCTATTTATTTCCCTTGCTCGTTCTCTATCTACAGATGGCTGCTTCTCCCCCTCCGCACAGCAATCACTCGACTGGTGTGACACAGCCAGATAAGGGAGGACTGAGGTCACCGGTATCAGAGCAGAGCTTACACGCTGATGTATACACGGATGAGCTCTGCTAACCCATCACAGTTCCCTTGGAAAGTTGATTTTTAGCACGAAGCGTGGCATATACAGCTAGATAAGAAAAGGACCGCTATTCACAGACGGAGGGGCGAGGGGACGTTTGCACCTCATTTCCAAGCGGTTTCAGTGTTGCCCAAATGGAAACAAGGCTCAGAAATTCCTCAAAATGAACTCCCTGTGCTATCTTCCTCCAAGTCTGTCGCCAGGCAGGATAAGCCACATTCTTCAACGATTAAAAGCATAACAGATGCCTAAAGCTCCAGTACTGTTACCATTATCTAAACGTACCACCCAGGGCAGAAGGCTATACTTTTGCTTTATTCAAGTTCTGTAAACATTTTGTATCTGTTAGTCTCATTGAAAGATAAGAACTGAATTGGACCTTAAACATGGGATGTACGAAAAACACCTAACTAAATTTTGCAATTGCATTTTTTTTCCAAGCATACATCCATTACATCATGGTTGTGTCTCAAGCTTTAGACATACAAAGCCACCTGTAAACTTGCAGATTGTAAAGACTTCTATTAAAAAACATGTATCTTCAGTCACTTGGGAATTCTCAAAAAATGTCTTCTGCACTCTGAGCACCGACACGGTCACACTCATTCTAAACCACATTTTTCATTGTATGGCAACTAAAAATACCTCTGACAACCACAGTCGTCTTTGCTATTTTCTTAATGGTCAGAAAAATTATGATTATTTTGGATAGAAGAGTAAGATTCAGAACATAACTAAAGTACAACAGATTTCCTTTAATGACATACAAATCTAAGCGTTATTTACCAGGACTGCGGTATAGTGACAAATTATCGATTTTAATCACTATTCATATAAAAAATTCCAAGCACTATCAAAATATTGTAGTTCACAATCTCACCTTTTGGAATCTTCTACAAATCCGCATTAAATGGAGGAATCTGCTTCTGCTTAAATGACTGTGCCCAAAGCCAAGTTTTCAAAATCTGATCGAATGTATGATGAAATTCTGGAATTTCCCAGGCTGGCATCATGTGCTCAAAATGATTTCTGTAGGGATTTTTTTTTTTTTTTTCCTTTGCCATGAATGAAGGTCAGTGGTTCAGTGGAAAGATCAGCTTGTACAGGTTGCATACGCATCATTCTGTAAATTCACTGAGGTAAAAATGAGAAAATATTTACCTCCTCTTATACTACTTAAATTCAAACTCATTCCTTAATACACAGCTAACAGAGTTGTTCATGTATACGTGGGCTATTTAGTTTCTTTTTGTTCAAATTTCCATCAGACTAAGGAAGATAAAAAGCCACACAAGCCGTACCCTTGAAATCTCCACATTTATTTGAGGGTAAAACCAGAAGCATTTCTTTGCCTTCGTCCCTTGACTCCTTTAAATTACTCTTTCTTGATTTGCAAAAGAACTACACGTTGTTTTTATTTAAAGATAAACCAAAAACTTCTGACGGGGAAGATTTTTGCATTACTGCTTTTAATTGCGTCTCACCCAAACTTTGAGATATTTGTGTGCCTGAGTGCACTCCTATTATCTTTCTGTTAAGGAACTCACAAAAATGACAGAGGTGACCGAGCTTCCCAAGCCTGTATTATTATCTTCAGAGAGTGTCTGAAGAGCAGGAACCTCTCTCCTCCTGTAGACAGGGCCTAAAAAGAGTGAACACCTGATTTAGTTGGTTAAATTATGAGTCTGTAGTTTGGTGTCATGAATATCCCCTTATTGTTTTAAACCACAATACCTCATTTGAGGTATTTGAGGTATATGAGCGTACAGTGAGGTGGGTCAAGAACTGGCTGAATGGCAGAGCGCAGAGGGTTGTGATCGGTGGTGCGGAGTCTGGTTGGAGGCCTGTGACCAGCGGTGTTCCCCAGGGGTCAGTGCTGGGTCCAGTCCTGTTCAACGTATTCATCAACGACTTGGATGAAGGGACAGAGTGTACCCTCAGCAAGTTTGCTGACGATACAAAGCTGGGGGGAGCGGCTGACTCACCGGAAGGCTGTGCTGCCATTCAGCGTGACCTGGACAGGCTGGAGAGTTGGGCGGAGAGGAACCTGATGAAGTTCAACAAGGGCAAGTGTAGGGTCTTGCACCTGGGGAGGAACAACCCCATGTGCC
>VZSC01014158.1:158573-200083 GCA_013398225.1 Steatornis caripensis
AAAAAAAAAAAAAAAAAAAAAAAAAATCAAACCACTCCTGCCCCCAAAACCACCACCCGACACCCTCTCCCCTCAACCACCACACCGTACATGTGGCCACTGGGAAGCAGATTTAAATTCTGTTCTATTTATAACTTGTATAATTGTTTTCTGAACACTTGATCTGAAGTTAAATTTCACATAATCAAGAACTTCCTATATTTAAAATCAATTCTGTACACTATCTTTAAACGGGGCACTGCAGCCTGCAGTTACGACCAGCTCCCTCCCACCCCCCCAACAACACAATAGTAGTTCAGATCACTCTCCTGTATAATCGTACAGGTTACAAAAATCTTGAGCTTGTTTACTTCTCATGCCTGTTTGCTTCATAAATCCTAATTTTACTGCTCAGAAAAGTAAGTAGTGGTGGATTTTTGGAATCCATCGCGGGCAGGCTGAGTTTTAAATAGTGAAAACTGACCCACACGCAAGCAGTAGCCCACCATGAGCTTCTCATCAACCTGAGGAACAGCAGGACCCGAACTGCAGCTCATGACATGCTGCAGCACCACGAGAAGGCAGGGTTCACGCCAGTGTAAACAAAACCAGAATTGGGTTTTGAGTCTTTTATACAAGAACCACCGCTCACAGGTGCTTCCCCACGGCCCATGGGAAACTCCACTATTTGTCTCTCACAGGACCACTCCTGTAGCCCTGACACCTGTCCTGGACAAAGAACACATATTAGAAGGCAATCAATCACCCAGTGTTATTGGGGACAATAAAATTCTAATTCTAGGCTAGAGCCTAGCTTTAGGCTCTAGGTCCAGTCCTCAGCTCTGGCTGAGAAGCACCTACTGCAGGGCGGTACAGGAAGGACAAAACAATCCAAGGGGCAGTGAAGCAATTTTGATAGCACCCTCTAAGTTCAAGTAGGCAAGACCATCGTGAAAGACTTCCACATCTTCTCCTGGCACAAGAGGGCTGGCTTATAAACGATTACAGCAACTGGCTTGTAGCCCCAAATCACCAATTCTGCAGGATAAAGTCTGTCAGCAGAACAGCGCCACGTGGGGCAGGACACTGACCTTTCACACAAGAGAAGTGGCTAAAATTAGGTGCTCTGATCAATTAGTGGGGTATCTAATACCAAGCCTAATTTCACATGGGACCCAACCATAAAGCAGCCCCTCTATAAAACAAAAACCCCACCTCGATAGCCGTTGTTGCTTTGGCTCTACGGCAGCAGGAGGACAGGAGCCTGCTTCTTTCATGAAATAAAGATGTTAGAGACTAGTGTTTCCTGATGCCAAAAAGCAGGAGATCTCATGAAGAGCAGACGAGCTCTCTACATTCAAGCTCTAAAAAGCTGAGCATTCTCCAGCTTTCTGTACCTGCTCCTCAACCAGCAGAACAGGAGTAATAGAAATTACCTTCTCCAGCTCAGTGGTGTGTTGGAAACCCTTGCTGTATTTTTGGACAAGTTCTAAGTTCACGTATTATAAAGAGGAGCAGTTTATCAAAGACTGTCAAAGCTACCACAACTTGCGAAGTTACCAAATACTTGCAGAGAGGGGAAAAGCAACCCCAAACCACAGAATTTCATCAAGAAAACTATGAAGTATTATATTTCTCCTTCAAAAGCAAATTACTTCAGCTATAACCACATCTAACACCTCTGCTCTAAGCCAGATTCCCAAAGTGTTTTATCATAATCAACAGAATAAACTGAGTTGCAACAGCAAAGAAAATTGCTGTACTAAGAAGGAGATCTCTGGACTCCACTAATACTTTCTAATGCCCATGGTAATCTCCCTACTAAAGATGAAATCAAGGGGCTTGGGGGGAGAAGATATCTGCGAAACACAGAAGTGGTCAGACTGACCCAGACCCATCACGCCAGAGCCAGCAAGCTGTCAAGCGCAGAGTCCTGCAGACTAGGCTTGGTTTCCCTGACTCCACACTGGGCATGCTACCATGTTTGAACTCACTGCACGTGTCCACTGTAAGGTTCCTGTGCTCTGAGGGTGCCACCGAACTCTCTTTCCTTAGCTTTCTGGCACACAGTCAGGGCAGTCCGGCTGCTATTCCCTTCACAGAAATGAGATTTTTGTAGCTCAGCTATCCCAAATACCCAGTGTTAATCTTGCTAATCCTCCCTAAACTGAATGTTACTGCTCTTTTTCTTCTTTACCATTTTAGCACCTAAAGACGTTCTCATTTCTTACAACCTGAGAAAGGATAGAACATTTGCAATAAATGTTTCTGCCATCAGTGTTTTCTGAGCAAATATAAGCCATCTTCTGATTTAAATTAAAGATGCCAGAAAGATGGAAAGAAATATGCCGCAGTACTGAAATGCATAACGTCTTTCTTCCAAAGTTCCAAACGGTCAGTCCTACTGCTTTACGCCACTGTATAGCCACCCCTAGGCATAGTTTGCTAAAAAACATAATAGCGATCAAGAGACATAGCAGAAACAGACACCTGACAAACGTCTTCCAATTACCTTGAAAAGAATCTAAAGAAAAGAACAAAAAGCCTTGAAGCAAATAAAGTTTTTTTACATTATAAAAACTGGCCAGATGTGAATCAAGGGAGCTTTACTAATCATTGGCATCTGGACGCCCTACACTACAACTTCTGCCAGAGAGTTTCTCATTATAACTTTTCTTGCAAAACTTCTGGTCTCACCCACCATCGGCAAAGGGCTAATGGGAGAGGAGTACCTCTTGTGGAAGCACTGGCAGGGTGTGGTAACTGCATGACATCTGTGGATGCGACATGCCCTGGGAAGTAACAGCACTGGCTGCACAGATGCATTTGGAAAGATGGCAACACAACGCGTGTGTATCGACACAGGTTATGAACTCGCACTTGTATTCCCGTATAAGCTATTCTCATTTGTTCCTCTCTTACTGTGTAGCAGGTTATTGCTCACAGAGGCAAATACTAGCTTGGACAACTGCTGGGAGCGTATGATGAATATGCAGTTGCCTGTTAGCTAAACTAACTTCCCAAGAGGGAGGCCTCTTGGCCGGCTCTTCAGACAGAGCTCCCAGTGACCTTAGGAGCACCCATTACTCCCCTTTAATCAAATGGAGAAACACACATCCACCCTACCATTCATTTCTCAATGTTCAAGCGGTGCATTGCTCACGTTCTCCAGCTGCTGTCCGCAAAAACAGTGTGCTGTAGCTACAATCGTCCTCATGCACGCTA
Source organism: Steatornis caripensis (assembly GCA_013398225.1). Classification (NCBI taxonomy): domain Eukaryota; kingdom Metazoa; phylum Chordata; class Aves; order Caprimulgiformes; family Steatornithidae; genus Steatornis; species Steatornis caripensis. The sequence continues at coordinate 161,778 of VZSC01014158.1, forward strand.
CCTCACAAGTGCATGTCAACCAGCAAATTCCACCCGGACAGGCACAAGAGGAAACTGCTCCCCCTGAAGTCCTTGGTGTCTATGGTCTCCTGGCCACAGCCAGACAAAAGTTCTCAGATTGCTTTTAATAATTACATGACAGCTCCTCAGATGAACTAACGAGCTACTTCTGAGGAGGAGCAACCACCTGTTGCCATCAGACAGATCACTGAACATAAATTTAATGACTCCTTAGCTATAATACACATGCATATGCCCGCTTGCTACCTCTGCCATCGCTTTGAGACAAAAAACTGATCTGAACCGTAGAAGTCAGCCTGAAGCAAGCGCTCACACTTGTATGCAACAACATACATTGACACATATAGGCAAGACTTAATTTATTAGTAATAATGCTGACCTAAGAAGGAGTCAGTAGTGATGCAACAAAAGTATTGACACATAACCAATATGCTTGGAGATTCAAAAAGCTTACAACCAGGGCACAGCTACCACTAAATGAGTGGATAGAAATTCCTCTCTAAAGAAGAGCCCATAAACCTTACTTAAGAACAACTATTACTGACCCTAGACTGCAATGCTACTGTAACATCATTCCACAATCAAATAAACCACTTCAAAAAAACTGTTTTCTGGTGACATATAAAACCTATGACGCAGCCTGCGTTCATTACTTCTTGCAACAACGTTGTTATGATAGAAGTAGGACATAAGACAAATTCTACTTCTATTTCTGCCACAGCCTCTGGGTGAAGCCTCAGCCATGCAAAATGACCAAAAAGAGTTTGTTTCCCTTGGACTGTAGTATTTACACACAGGTCTGTGTTCTATATTTCTAGTCTATCCCTAAAGTTGTGACATTCTTGCAAAGTTACACCAGAATGAAGCATTATCATTACTGTACTATAAGCATACTCTGTTCTCTGTGTATGTAACGGCTGTATGAACCAGAAAACCGGGATTAGCTTAGCAAACGTATCTCTGCGTAGCACAGCGTGATGAACAGACTGTCTTCAGGCTTGAAGTGTGCGGCTCTTGTGACTCCCTTCCCCTGCAGCAATCTACATAAACCAGACGTCCAGTAAAAGACATCCAATTCTGACACTTCATGAGAACGTGGAACAAAAAATATCACTATTATGTCTTTGGCTCTTGTGGTGCAAAGTCAACATTAAGCCTCAAACCAGGACGGTACTTCTCATACAGTGATCCTGTGAGTACTTTCCTACTCATCTCTAATCTAGCAAAAAAAGATTACCTCTATCATACCTTATATTTTCGATCTGTAGGCTCAAAAAAAGCAAAGATAAAAAGAAAAGCAACAAATTTCATTGCCCATTTCGTTTCATTAGCATATGCTTCATATACTGTTCATGCAGTCTTATCTCTGGAATTAGCCATTAATAAGTTTATGCCAGTTAAAACCTTTAAAATTATTCTTGCCGAATGATCCCACAGCTACTGCTTGAGTAGGAACAGTTTATGCATTGATTCCATAGCAGTAAAATGTGAAATTTGGTGTTTAAAATTAACGTGTCTTTCATGTTATATGACTGGTATTGCAGCATGCTGTATTTGCTTGCAAACGTTTCAGCATCAGTAGTAATTGGATCAGATACATCACAATCAGAGGGGCAAATCAGACACAACCACAAGACTCTTGAAAGATGATTTCCTGAACTGCGCTGCCATCCTTCCATTAACCTTCGCTATCATCATTTAAATTGGAACTCTGAAGTTCATTTGAAAATATACACTCAGTGCACTGAATCTTTGCTACCAGCTCATCCTTAAAACAGCTGTCAGTCATATACCCAACTATTTTATGGTCACGTTCCTCCACTGGGCACATCAAGACCTCAAAAATACTATACAAACATAGCACACATTTTTAACAGCAGAATGTTAATTAAGAAAAGAAAACCTACAGTTAAAGCATAAATTGGACTACAGAAGATCCCTTTTAATCGGAGAAACATTCAATGGCAAAAAGCAGAAGAAAACAACGTTGAATGCTGATGATCTTTTAATTAATTCTTCATCTTTTTTTATGGAAACATACTGGAATAATACAACTGAGACTGTATTCCGGGTAGATATGCAAAATACCTTTATGGTGCCTGTACTACATACTGTACTACTTTACTGTAGCTGCTCCTTTCCAAGGTCCTTCTAACTCATATATGTGGTGCCATTCCGATGAACTGCAATTTGGTTTGGAGGGTGGGGAAGGACTAAGTTCCTGAATCTAGGAGTTTTATGTTCCTTTGAACTGTCATTACAGCTAAAAGTATTCATGTCACCAGTGGACCTAAACATGGAAGTTAATGCTGCAGAATTACACACATGTTCATTCCAGAGCAGTATTCCATTGCACAGCCATCTCCTCAGGGGTCAGATTCTGCCCACAGGACTTTCTGCAGGCGCTTGGAAGAGAAAGTGCCCCAAGATTTCCAGCAGCTCCCTCTAGTGATAATGACCAAACAGGCTCTGTCGTGCCCGCTCATGGGCCACTGGCTCCAGTGCCCTCCAGCTCTCCAGGTTACAATAGCTCATGAAATATCATCTGCAGGAGACAGACCCCACCTGCCTTCTGCATAAAAAGACAATGCTCAGTAACAGCTACTGATGGCACAGGAGCCAGGCACAACGCGCTCTGCAATAACAGGAACTGAACTAAGGCATCATACCCACCAAGCCAAATCCTGAAGGCTTCGGTAGGGCTGGATTTGGTTCAGGTGCTAGTTCTGAAAGAGCTCTTCCAGGAGGAGCACTACTATGTGATAAGTTAAAAAACGGAACTAACCCGACTTTCTTCTTCTACAGATCTTCACAGCAGACAAGTAGTCCCAACCTTTGCTTTCCACAAGCACAAAAACAAAGAAAACAAACAAAAATACTGGGTTTCCTCTACAGGTGAGGACCAAAAAAAAAAAAGAAAAAAAAATCACAGCCCTTCCCCAGTATCTGAGCTGAGTCAGGCAACACCTTCCTTCAAAATGGCGGGCACTGTCTTTGAGGAAACCGCAGCCATGTCAACAAAAACTGCTGTTTTGCCTGTCAGGCAAAAGATCTTGGGGTTTTTTGTGTTACTCTCCATGAGCTCCCAAGATTTTGATCAATTACATTCTGCCCTAAGTTGAAGTCATTGGGCTTGCCAATTGAGTGCTACTCAGGGGCATGCAAAAGGCTGAAGGAAAATGAAAACGTGTCCTGTGGAACCATCACAATTATAAAGCCACCACACAGTTCCTCACATGCAGACTTTGTAAGTGAGTTGCTGATTGATCCAGCCTATCATTAATGTGCAACGAATATAAAAAGACTATCACAACAGGAATGAGTTTCCATGCCACCTCATAGCAAATTATTTTGTTTCAGATTATGCGCTAAGCAAGCAAAACACTCTTCTCCCCACGGGCCGGAGAACAGCAGGCAATTACGACAGTACAGCAGCACCACTGCTCTGCTACGCACAGGTAATGCTGAGAAATGCTGGTTACATGGTCCTCACAGTCAACTCTGCTACTGCGTCTGTGTTGCAATTGGAAACTCCTGGCCTGACCGTTTACTTTTCAAGCATTAAATTAAGATGATACCTCTCTTTGAAGAGTTCAAACAAAAGCAGGCTGCAGCTAAGGCTTGTTGAGGATTCATCCCAAACTCCAACATATTTAGTAGCACCTTTAAAAAGAATAAGCAAAGTTCTACAATGAGGTAGAGTGCATATAATGCAACAAATCTCACAAAACATTTTCTGACACTTCATAGGAAGACTGCTGTTTTGCACATGAGCTGCCTTTCAAGTTCAACTTCAGAGGCCTGATTATTTTTCCCTGTAGAAAGTTAATGCAGACACCTTGATGCTAGCGAAGTCAAGAGCTTGTCAATAACTGGAGACAGAGGCTGAAGAAGCAGAAGTTTGCTTGCGTGTCCTCTATTGTCCTATTCTTGAGCCTTTATGTTCTAATGAAAACACACCTCTAGAGTCTACAGGAAAGGCATGTGCTTATGTATGACACAAGAGCTGCAGAAGAAAAAGGATGTTCCTGCAGCCCTTAAGAGCATCACAAAGGGAAGGAAACAGGAAGAGGATTACTGTAGTGAATAAAACAGATGTATAAAAAGCAGACTAAGCTTAATCCAACTCTTCACTATATCTGCTTTGGCTACATAATTTTTTTTAAACTGTTTGCAAGCCTCTGTTAGCTCTCTTCCATCAGCAGGGTCTGTCAATAGGCATACTGAACTAAAGGTGTGCATCGTCTAAGGAAAGCACAAAAAACCAGTGACGGAGGTGGTTACAGACTCCATCTGGCAGTCTAACTGAGGAAGGAATATAGTTCCTCAGAGAGCTCCAGCTCATCATCCTCTCATCCCTCTCACTTACACTTTCTGTTTATCACTAGCACATTCCACAGCAGTAATCAAACAATAAAAACATGCACAATTCGCTAGAAACTACTTTCCTCGTCAAATTTCCCTTTGGGAGAGCACAGCTCTTAGAGCTCTGGATGTGAAATTTGCTTTCGCAAGTATTTTGCAACGTTTTTGTAGTATTTGCCAGCTAGGAGACTTAAAGGCTCTTTTTCAACACCAGAAAATAAGTAAACACCCCCACAAACACAGGTCAGCGGGCTAAGTGATAATACACAAAGATCAAGGCAGGAGGGCTTCGTGTGAGTGCAGGTTGCTACATCCTGCCTGGAGAGTTAAAACTCCCCAGAGCAAAAAGCAGTGAAACCTTGTACTTTGTCAGTACACCGCCAAAAACCCAAATGTTACCTGCACCTGCTCTTGTGGTTGTACAAATTCTCCCATCACTCTGAAGGTGCACGGAAGCTCCTCACTGTCTGCAGCAGTCACTAGGGTGGGACTGATAGTGCGATATGGATGTTTTCCCAGTGCAAGGCATTTTCAGTGGCTACTAAAGAGGGAGAGGTTATCCCGCCTACTTTGACAAAGCATAAACGTAATATACCTTATATAACCAAACTGATGAGATGATAGATTGTATTCGACAATGCTGTTGAAAGAACAACAAACTCAGAGTTATCGTGCATGACAGCCAGCAGGACTGATCGGATCAGGTAGTCTGTGACCAACGTCCGTGATGGTACACAGTGACCCTGACTGCACTGAGAAGTGGCCAGGATTGGCGGCAGCCTGCGAAACATTCACTGGAGGATGCTCAGCATACAAACCGGTAGATACCGATGCTTACATGGGGACTATCAAGGCCGGCATGCCAGTGACTAACTGTGGCCACTCGTATCTCTAGAGGAGTCCATTCTCAGCTGCTTGTCTCTGTTAAAATCAGGAGGAAAAACAAACCCCAGGAAATGAAGTCACACTCAGAGCGTTTACAGTTAGATGCTTTCTACAAAGCCACGTGCAGAGCAAACATCCATGTAAGATACAGATGTGTCCAACAAAGTAACTGATGTTAAAAGGTCTTAACTTCAAATCATATGCTGCCACTTTCCCCCTTACATCAGTAACATGCATGTTCAACAGAAGATGGAAGGGTAAAACCACAAAAAAGTAAATGCTGGCCCCACCGAGGAATTTCTTTAAGATATGTATTGCCACATTTTAACACCTGCAAAATATTTGGGAGACTGCTCAGCACAGCGAGCATCAGGAATGCGCTGGCCCTTCAACGTACCGGCGTGCTGTTGTTCTAAGCCTGCTACTTGCAGCCAATCGTGGCATTACTGAAACGTGTGTTCAGGAGTTCATTTCTCCCAGCTGCTACCTGAGCTCAGACATACAGACAGAAAAATACCCTGTCAGTGAGCATGACAACTGCTGCACGCACAAAACACGGCAGATCTATGCCAAGGAAACACTGGGCACACTAGAGTCTAGGTACCTCAACTTCGGTGCAGTAGTCAGGACACTCAAACATTTTTTTCATCTGATGAGTGTCACGGTTTAGGCACTTGACGCAAGAGCAGGCATTGCCTCGAGGATTCACCACAGGTAAGTAAACTGTCTCAGTTGTAACAGCAAGACATTTTCAGAACTAGATTTCTTACTGCTCTGGAAGGCAGAAAATAATCAAGTTTAGTACACATAAAAGTTCTGGCTCAGTTAAAAATAAATCACTGTATACCTACAGAGTACAACTCATCCAGCCTTGTGAATGGTCCTACCGGAACCAGAGGATATATTCATACAGGCAAATGACAAAAATACGATCCTAATCCCTACTTGCTTTATTAAAGCAAAGGGCTGGATTAGTCTCAACTCCTCACACTCGTACAGAATTGGAGAAAATTCAAGGAGAGTAACTCTAAATTGGTAGTATAAACCATTATCCAAAACAAACGTGACACACCATGTTTCAGATGGGACACTTTGAAACAACAGATGTTATCATATGAAAGACAAAGTACTGGATAGAGACAAAGTCCTCTTATAGCCATGTAATGCCTGTATCAAGAAGGCATTTCAACTTTATAACTAATATTTGGCTAAGTTCAAACAGAATCCTGCCAATAAATTAAAGTAAACCCACCTATCTAAAGTACACAAAACCAGACTAACACAGCCTGGTACTTACACACATGGGAATTCCTACCTGTGCATGAGCAATCACTGTGCTCATAGGACTTCTTTCATTTTCCTTCCGTAAGGCTGGCATTGTACAAAACACCAAGATGACTTTTAGCTACAAGATCCCGCTAAGCATAGACTCCACTGAATTTGACCAGATTGCAAACTGCATCAGCCCCCAACATTTCATTTCTGCCCTTCATGCACACTATCAAACCAAAATCATTAAATAGAAAGAACAGTGCTGAAGGCTGGCTGGCAGGGACGCAGAGCCACGCGGAGCGCACTTGGAGAGCTTTACTGCAGTGTTCACCTGTTCTGGGTTCACCTTCCACTCTGCTCCGCACGCACGGGTGCGGTTCCTGCCACGCTGCGCTCCAGGTTGGGGGCAGAAATTCAGGGCCTGAACGGTTTGCCACAGAAAGCAGCAGAGCTCTTGGGAGAGCTGCCGTCATCTTTGACCAAAGGTAGGTCCTCTCCTCTCCCCTCTGCCTCAGGGAAGGACGCTGCTGATTTACTGCCCCTGTGCGATAGACACCAGTACTGATGAAACCAGTTGCCAAGAGGCAGACACCTACAGATGTACAAAGACTTAGTAAGGCCACGGTGTGCCATAGTGTCTGTACGGTGTTCCCATCACATTGACTGAGAGTCAAAGTTTGAGTCAAATTTTTCTCATTTTTTCCTGTTCCCTGACTGTCCAAGCAAATTTTTTAGTGTTATTCTTAGGTAAGAGGAAAACATCATGTAGTCATTGTGAAGTAATTTCTGTAATTGAACATCTTAACCCAATTTTAAACAAAACGCTTTAAGACGCCAGTGCACCTCTTCTATTTCTATACTTTTTAGTTATCTAAAATCTACAGACTAGTTGTTTCTAATAAGTCTTTACTGCAATTTATCAGTTGTTACTTGCTCTTTTTCTACGGCCTTTCATTTTTTGTACTACAACAGTATACAAGGACTAATGTCATAAAAACAAATTTTTGAGCCAAATTATCTAACAGACATATTTCAAACTAAATAATTCTGAGGGAAGCCCTGGGACTACATGTACAGAAGCAGATTAAAATCTGCAGTAACAGAGCTCTTCCTCATACTGCAGAACATACTTGCATGCCTAATCCATAAATGCAAGGGAAGAGAAAATACGTATTGTTTTAATTAGTTGAGAATGCTCCTTAGCGCCACCTCCGGACAGGCTTTTTTTCTAGGTATCAGAATACCCTCTTCGCTTTGACAGCGTCAAGGTACGACCCTCTCCTCCTCCCAGCCAACCACATATTCCAGCAGCCAGCTCCACAGCCACCTGCTACTGCAAAACCCACTCCCACGGGAGGAATTCCCTCTCCTCCTGCCACAAGGCAGCCATGGCTCCAGCGCAGGCATCCCACCACCCGCCGGAAGTCAGTGCCAGTTCCAAGGTGCCTTTGCAGGTCTAGCCATAGACCACGTCAAGACAGATCAAGCACTTCCCACTCCTCTTCCAGCGCACATCATCCTGGCAAGCCACCCTCTGGCTCCGCAGAGCACACGTGCAAACGTATCCAGTGCCCCAGATGCCACAAACATGTACACACCAGCTGAGCATTAAAGGGAACACCTCCTTTAACATTGAGCTAACCCAAATTATCTTGCTAAGCCTAGAAAAATCTTGTAAAGTTTTGTGTCTGCTTCCAAAGCTGCTATGTATCTAGGTGTTTTGGTTTCAGTATTACTCAGCACATGGATTTTCCTGCTTTGAAAATAGGAAATTCACTCGCCCAACAGGTAGCCCCATTAGTCCTAAGAGTCTGTCCGCTGTTGCTCAACATGGACACAACTGCCACTGATGTAATTAAAAAGTTTCCTCGAGTAAAGGCTACAGGCATGGGTGTGCGTGCAGCCAGGTATTTCAAAACAGTCTTCGTGAGCCATGCTGTGGACTTCTGCTTCTTTCTAAAAATATTTCTCAATAGGCAATGGGTGTGCCACTGAATGAATGACTAATAACTTTTTCCTGTAAGACCTGGATTAGAAGGAACGCTTGCTTTCGGGAGGAAGAAGCATTATGGTATTACAGGATACTGCGTCTAACAGGTGGGTGTGCGGAGTACACTGACCTACCTGCTGAGACAATGCAAGGAGTAACTTCTTCTATGGCAAGAATACAAACCTTCCCTTTTTCCACAGATTTTGCATCACAACTATCAGTTTATTGTATAGCCTCAGTATAACACAGGACTACAAGTTTTTGGAAGTATGAGGAATATTAGGAAGTATAACTAGGCAAAGCTCAAATATCTAATCAGCAAGAAATTAAAAATGCAACTTTGCTTTTCTATGAATCGTACTTACGAGGTATGCCTATACATATGGTCGTATCTATACCTTTAGAATAGAAGCATTTCAACCGAAAAATAACTTAGGAGCAAACTCTTTGTATCCTATGCCCTAGAACATCACATAGAACTAAACGTATCATTGTCTTACATTTTGTTGTTTTCCATCATTGTTACTACGATTGCTGTGTATGTAACAGAAATGCACATTGTCAGGGATAATGATTGGGATAGTCAAGAAAATAGAGATCACTTTTTAAGAAGTATTTGACTTAGATCTTTCATATTTGTTACTTTTTAAAGACTAACAACGGTTCTGAAAACATCCATCTCCTACAGGTATCACCAAAATGTACCACCACTAAGGAAGTATGGTTTCTACGGTCTAGCAGCAGCAGCATTAAAAAGACCTCTTGCTTTCAAGCAGAATGGGGGGAAAATAACCACCGAGTACAGACCACCAAGACTGGCAGCAGATTTCTCATCATTTGAATCTATAAACCAAACCCCAGTGCATTCTTAGTGACTGCTGTCAGCATAACATGGCTGAGCAAGCACGGGAATCCCTCGGTGAATTTTGTGGCACCCACAATGCAAAAGTCAGAGCAGATATGCAATGTCTGGCAAGCTAGAGCTTCAGACCGAAAGTCATCACCTGAGCTTGTCCTGAAGAGCAGTAGGCTTCCTCGGATGAGCTGCATGCGACATCTCCCGTAACTTTGAGGAAGGTGGCTCCTTACCATCAGGTGAATGCGGCAGTGTTCTCAGAAGAAAAACAGAGAGCACTGCTTAGTGACTGCACAGAAACAGTGAAGGAATATGGGGCCACATTAAGGACCAAGAAGCTACTAACAAACTAACTGCAGAGTTAGTGGGGACGAGAGAAAGATTTCTAAATGAGGGCTACAAGTGCTTCTTGAAAAATGTGTAGCTATACCAATGGCTGTTCATAACCAAAGTTGGCTGCAGTTCACATGCCAAACCCCAAAGATTTCAATTAGTGTATTGGGATATTCAGCACCTTGAAATTTAGGACACTTACTCTGTTGCCTAAATAGAAATTATAGGTGACTAATTTTAGAAATCCAAGTTTGACAGCACTGTCCTTAAATTGTACCCAGTTACAAATAAGAAATGCAGTCTATAGCACAGAAATGTGGGGAGATTTAATGCTTACACTAGTTTGTGATGCTTTGACAAACAGCACTCTATGAAGTGGAATGGTTTATTAAAACACTAAGGAAAAAATCACACACACCAGTGACGTCCATTTAAAGACAGACAAAAAACTAGGAAAAGCATGCTGTTAAAAAACAGGAGTTTTGACAAAGTCAAAGTGCCGACCTGCTGTGCCTAGGAGCACCCGGTTCTACCTGTGAGCCTAAGTGTGGGGCTCAGCGTGAGTGAAAGATGAAACAGATATGCAATCAGAGCTCCTCCTGCTCTTGAATTTTGGAGAAATGGCAATTTTATCCCATGGACATGCACGCATAAAATGGCTTAGCACATTTCAATGCTGTTGTCAAATTTCCAGGATGAGCTCTCCACTAAAATTAAAGAGACTGGTAAGCCAGTAAAAACAGAATACAAAGATGAAGCTGGGTATAAAGACCTCACTATATTAAGACGACACTCATGTAGCAGGTCAGGTAGCTTTCAGTTATTATAGATAATTATATTGCAAGAGCATAAAATACTTTTACTCAAGAAGGCAAGTGTGCGACGGCAGCTGAAGCACTTGCATGAGGTCCTACAGTAATGACAGTCAGAGGAGCTGAGGAGAATCCCCTGTGAGGTCAATTAAGCACAAGCTGCCATGGTATGATGAGACGTACTGGTGACGATCTGAAAAAAACTACTTTGCTACCACCAAGCCATAAGGTTTACTGAGGTTTTGAAATATATTCACTGTTTAAAAAAACATTTTAATTTACCCCCCAAAGAAGAGTAAGATACTCGATTAAATGTGAGAAGTTACTCGCAGCTGCTCTAAATGATATAAGAATTAACTACCAACAAGTCAACAAACATACAGCAATAAAAGCAATTCACACACATTAAACTTGAAACCACTAAAGAAACCCTTAGCACAACACATGCAAGCAGATTCTTGGTTCCTAAAATCACCCCAGACCGCCAGTAGTCCAAAAGGGAAAGCAGATACAGAGAGATACCTCTAAAAGTATTAAAACAAAAAAACATTAGGCAGCATTAGGCAAACCAAGGCAGGAGACCCCACCACAATAAGTTTTTGCCAGTTTCCAAAGCAGCATCCTGCTGCTAACCCCCACCTCGCACAAATTTTGTTAAACTGAATGCTGATATGTATTTTACCCATGAGCAAATCTGCCAGTGGAACCCAAGCTGCGGTACGACCCATCTGAACCGTGGCTTGAGGGCATCCACTCCCAAGGCAGGGACCTTCAGAGAGCATTTTTGGGGAGACCTGCTCCCAGGGAGCCAGCCACCACATGGTATACACGCTGCTACTCCTTTAGCAAGAACAGAGGGAAAAGCCTGCCTTGGCCTTATTTGCTCTGTGATTGCCTACCAGCCGAGCAGGAGGGATGGCAGACAAAGGGGCCTGCTCACGCATTTTTACCCCGGGCACACTGCACAGCACACAGGGACACGCAGAACAGCAGAGGGGTAGAAAGAGCATCTTGAGAACACCACAACTTACATATTTCCACCATCACTACAAACCCTGGGTTTTACTCCCACCTTCCAGAATAGCAGCGGGAATAATTTGCACTAAACATGTCCCGGGATTTCCCTTGTAAGCAAGGGCAGGAAGCACCCCAACAACCCACTGCAGCCCCCCACAGCAAACTGCCTGTCTCCACCTGGCTCTCATCCACACTCATTTTAAAGGAGCTGAATTCCACCAAGGTCAGGAACACACTGTTAACTAGGCCAGATTCAGACCTCCTGTGCAGAATAAGCTGTAGCCAGCACTGCCTTGTTTTAGGTCAAACTCACACAGACTAAGTGAGTATGATTGGCAAAAATTATCTTAAGGAAAATAGCCATCCATAAAACTTTAACGTTACTGACTGCTGACTGATGTTACTGCACAGAGAGGCCCGATACCACAACACTCAGCTTCACAGTCTCAACGCGCCATTTAACAGTTGAATTAAACTGATCTAACTGCAAATTGTGGCTGGAGATTCAGTCCCATTCTCTACCTGCAGCTATATATTCCTGCTTCTTCCCTCAAATTGGTCCTGGCGTTCCTGTGGCTTTGCTCGTGCTGGACCAGAGAACCAATGTGGATGAAAACTGGCTGGGTGGCAGAAATTAAAAAACAGTGAACAAGCTACTCCTGTCCAGCCAGACCAGCTCCTCGATCCTCAGCACCGACAAAGGAGCACTGCTGCCAACAAGCCAGTGCCATGCCTCCTGCTCTTGGTGGCAGTGGAAGCCCAGGGGGACAGGCCAGCTGCCAAGCTGCATTCCTGGCCACAGCGAGGAGGCTGAGCTCAGCTGCCCAGGCATGGAAACACCAGCCCCGGAGGCGGCACCCAGCCATGGTGGAGGGAGGCAGGGTGCTCCTCTCTGCAGGGAGTGCACTTTCTGTCCTCTTGTTAAAGTATGAAAAACGTAACAAAGGGAAAAGGGGGAGAATCGAAGCAGCTTAGCTAGCTGCCAAAGAGAACAGGAGCCTGAAAATTATTGCTGTGTTTTTTCAGATGCCTGTTTCTGCAGCACAGAGGTGCCTTCTTAAGTATTTCTCTTACCAATGTCTCTCACTCGCAGAAAGATTATGGTGTGTTGAGCAAGCACGGACATCGGTGATGGCCAGGGAAGCGGCGGGTGAGGCAGAGCAGTGACCAGGGGAGGGGAAGCGGCAGCAAAGCAGCCCATCTCAGAGGCGCAGCTGATCTCAGGCACTGTGACAGAAGGAGATGTAGGGAAAAGACAGCTTAAAAGACAGGCACGAAAAAAGTGAAATATGAAATCTAAGGGCTGCTACAGCCCCTTGACCTCAGGCCAGATTCAAAAGGGTCAGAGTATTTTTCACAGCATGATACAGACAAATAACTACAATGATTTCAAATTTATTTCTTTTTTTTTCTGATCTAATTTATTTCTAACTTTCTTCTAATCACCATGAGCAAGACCAGAATTAGGCTCTTGGAATCTTAACGTTTGCACTGTTAGGATCCGTCACAGCCTTTACACAAAGACGAATGCAACAGAAGCACCGTGCCTTTGAGGCCACACAGCACGCTCTACCCCAGATACCTGGTATTAAGGCAGGAGATGCATTATCTCTCAAAACAATATGGGAGTGTTCTGAAAGTAACAGGGTACAGCCTGGTACCATACCATTAAATATTAACAAAGTGATAACTAATCTACTCAAGGTGAGTCAACTCTGACCACAGTTTTAAACATTTGCAAAGAGAGAAGTTTAACAGGTGAAGTCTAAGCACATAAATTATTGTAAGACATGCTACATTATAGTTTTGAGAGGAAAAGCATATGTGAAAAAGATCAGAATTTTGTTTTGCTGTTTGGGGAAAAATAAAAAATGTTTTGTAACCAATCCTGAGCTTGCAGTTCTTACAGTTTTATGGAATAACCCAGTCTTTTGCATTCAAACTGGATTACTTCCATGCCTTCAGAAAAACAAAACAAACCCCGAAACCCATACATGATATAGCTCTGAAATAAACGGTGTCCTGGTAAACTTCTCTCTGGGCCTTCTAATTGCATGGTAGCTGACTTCAAATTTGAAGCAGAAATAGGAGCAAGAGGGCTTTTTATAGACTAGACTAACAGTTACCTAGCTCTAGTCACACTAGTAAGCACAGTAAAATTTCACGGCAGAAAGAAAGAGAACAAAAAAGCAATGCGTTATGTTTCCTACAGCTGAGATCCTGTAAGTGCTTTTAGCACGGATGAACTAGCACTATCAAAAGCCTCTCACTCTCAATTACCTATTTATTTTTGCTGACATTTGGTTCTCGGCAACCTGTAACATCACATTCCCTACACAACAAGGTTAAGTGCCTATATTTATCTGCTCACAGTATGGAAATTTATTGCAGTTGCCCACTTATTACTACACAGACAGGCCTATCTTCCACTCACTTCAGTCTTAGATTTACTGCAATGAAGTTACCCAGGAAGCAGAAAGAGTTGCCATGGAAATAAACCCAATTTAACAGAGGCTGCTGCAAAACCTCCATTAATTAACCTATTTAAGATAGAACCATTTATCCTCTCATAAAACATAGCTGGTGTCATTTCAATGACACAACAAGAGAAATACAGCTGCTCTTCACTTCTTGTATATTCCGTGCTTTAGCGAGAAATGCATCAGCACACAGTCTTGCACTTTTTTTTTTTATACTTCATGATAGAGTTTAAGCTGGAGTTGTGAAAAGGAATTCACGATTTGTGTCGACTTCGAGCACACAAGTGAAGGTCCATTTATAAAACTGAGTATCACTTGTTCCTGAAAAAAGCAGTAAAGATTTGTCTTGCTTGTTTTGAAACAAAAAAATCTGAGTTAGAATATAAGTTTAAAATCTGCTTTCACTTCTGAAATCCAGACTGCCAAACTCTTTCAGAAAAATGTGTCGTGAATGTTTTCAGTAACTATGTTGACAAAATGAAACGGTCCGCGTCAAATCTCAGGAAATAAAAGAAACCTTTAACCACAGAGTATAACAAAGACAAATCAGTGAAATAGTTAACATATTCCAGCTCTGCTCTTGGCAGGATACTAGCACACTGTACCTGAAAACCATACGGGCTTTCCATGAGGGAGTAACAGTTAATTCAGTTTCAAGCTGGGACAAACTTTGCCTGCAAAAAAAAGGCAGATGTAAGTAAATGAAAGAACCGCCAGAATATCAGTTTGTTTAGTAACAATTCAGCAACACAGCCCTGCCTAAACAGATACTGCATAGTGACAGTGACAAGAACTATGCTGTAAGGAGGGACAGAGCATACCCAGGGGCAAGATTTTCAGTACCAAGGATCATCTGAAGTTCAATGTGGATGTTGCTACTAACAGTATAATTCTACTCCTAGCATGGCAAATTTGATAACTTCAGATCAATAATTACCAGCCACAAACAGTATGTAATATAAACCAGCTCATACGCCTTAGACCATCTGGATGCCTATTTACAGAGCAACCAGTTTGTTGCTGTACCTAACGCAAATTTCATGATTGCAAGGTGATTTGGTGGAGGGTGAGAGAGGAGTAAGAAAAATGCACCACCCCTCATGTGAATGCTCTGAAAACAGGAACAGGGTAAGCTTCTCAAATCTGCGACAGCAAAGGAAGAACTGAAGACGCAGAGAGGTTGGGAGAAGGTGTGTGGGGTGTCCCGTTCTCCCTCCAAAACTAGCCAAGAAATGCAAGTTAAAAAAGAAGTAGTAATAGTCTGAATAACAGCAATAGCATGTCACATCCTTGCCTCCATGGGCTTTTCTTTGGATAGCACGGGGCTGTCAACAAACAGCACGCAATTCACAAAACACCCAAGATTTTATATGTTTTCACCTGGTTCATAAAAAGAAGACTATAAGCTTTCACAGAACTGGTGAGAAATTAGACTTAGCATTGCATGACCTGTCTCATTTTTGAATTTATTTGCTCACTGAGAAATCGATGAACAACTACAACACCACAAAGGCAAACTGCTCAGATTCTGCTCTCCACTGCGGCAGTGACTAGGGAACAAATCTACTGCAGGTAAGGCCGCCAACATGTAGTCACATGTTGCCCGTAAGGATGAGCGCTCCAGGAGTCTATGGAGCCTAATGCTGACAACTGGTAGTACAGAGACTGCAAGGTCAAGCCCCCAGCAGCTTGAGACTTGCTGGGCCCAATAATGCACCACCTTCATTGCGGGTGAAGAAAGATTTTGGTAAGGTAACTCAATTCTGCACTTCTTCTCCTACAAGGCTTCCCACGGAAGCAGGAACCATGGATACATACAGGGTATGCAACTAGATCCTTAATCTATAACTAAAAATTAAACGTTTTATTTATGCTGGGAAAACAAAGGAAAAAGTCACAATTGTGAGTTGTAGGTATCCCAAAGCTAAAAGCCCAACTAGACTTCTTCCTTTAGAACTTCTTTGATTCTCGCTATCAGAGGAGGCTCAGCGTGGAAGAAAACACTATTTGGTCATGAAAATCTCTCTTTTGAACAGAATTCAAGCATAGGATAGTTAAACAAACAAGCGAAGAGGAAATGAAGTGTAAACATGGACTCTGACCCCATTCTTAACAAACGTCCCCAGTGAAATCAGCATGAGAGGTGGACTAGCCAGCTGGAAGCATGTTTGTAGTTATGAGCAAGATAAATATGAGGCATTGAGCATCCCAGTCTCTCATCTAATGGATTAAAATGAATGCAGTACATAAAGCATTCTTATTGTCAGTCAAAAGCTGTAGAGAATCGTGTCTGAATAGATGAGAAATACAGCTCGGAAGATAAGATCTGTGGCAATTCTTAAGTTGAAACAAATTCAGAGCTGTAACAGTCATCTTTCAAATTTTATGCGAAATGGAAATGGGAATTACCCAGTTCCACTTCAGCAGAAAAGACAGCCTTCCTGTGTTTCTTCAGTCTGCCGTAATGAGAAGTGCCTTCATTTCAGACATGTGATCAGGAACTAAAACTGAACCTACCTATACCATCCAGCTATTCCAAGTATCAACATCGTAACATAAGATTAAATCTTTTGCACCACAGGAATTCTTTCCTGCAAACCAGGGTCCATTGTTTTCCTCTGTGACACTTGAACCATTTCCACACAAGGGATTTTAGAGCAAAGATGTCTTCAAGGCAGACACATGCCTTACAGAAAGATGGGTGGGAGAAGCAAAAGAGCCAACTTCTTTTCACGTATTTTTCTGTTATGAGAAAGGACTAGGCTATGAGGTATCATTTCCATGGAGCATGTGAACAGTTCACCTGGACAACACAAATGGAGCGTATGAAGCCAAGCAGCAGGGATGCAACTGGAGAGAGATACTCAGTTCAGCTGATGGGCAGCTCACATCTCCTCACTATCACAGGAGCCCACATGGCGTTGAAGAGCCAGCATACAGGGCATGTTGCTTATCAGCAACACAAACAAGCAGCAGAAATTAAGAGCTTGTTCTCCCTTCCTCTCATCTCCTCCAAGTCTAGGAAGAAAGATGAGAGAGACAGGCATTCTCCTCCCAGGTGAAAACAAAGCAAATCCATGTACATTTGCAGCACTATTCCTGCTCTACACTTGTGGCCACTCAGGCCACAGTTTGTTCCTAGGTAAGCTGAGTTAATGAATCCACAGGAGGATTTTCCCCTCAATTGCAAGGGACAAGAACACCCAGGCTTTATCTCTGGAACCCACCTTCCTTTAAGACCACGCGTGCACTTGATGTTTGCATCCCAGTACAGACAGAAGCAATCTCCACCTACACCAGCACCGACAGGTTTGGTGATGCTGAGGGCAGCAGCCACAGCCACAGCAGTGCTGCAGCAGCCACAGCAGCATTGCTGCCGTTCTTTCACGTATCTGCACCAGAGAGGCCGATCAAAATCTGGGCAGTCTGAAAGTCCTCTTGAAAGGGAGGGAAAAAAAACCAGCAAAATTGTCCAGACACTACACAACCACATAATAAGGATCTGAGTGCTTACAGAGGCAAAGAAGGAAATTCTGGGTTCGGAGACGTAAGATGTGAAAACTTCTTAGTTTAAAGACGTTTGTTGTTGCAGAGGATACAGAAGTAGAATAACTTAAAAAGATAGACAAAAAACTTGTCAGAAACAACAACACAAGGATTAAAATCTGCCCGCACTGAACCTGGTGGGAAATATGTGCTTCAAGCTGCAGCCAAGACTTCACTCAAGCAACAGTAACTTCAGTTTCTCATGTTCTCAAAGCTTTACGGAACTTGTACAGGAGTTACTTACAACTGAAATTTTCTTGTGAAACATCAGCTGCCCTGACTGCTAGAAAGGAGACACTAAAAGCAGACCAAAGCATGAAAAACACTGGGTTTGGCAGGGATAATACACATGGAGGCATGGCACGCTGTATATCGCAGCAATGTTCAGAAACACTCCGAGCCAGGATGAACACTACAGGGATCTGAAGACGTATGATAAGCGAACGACAAATGGTCACTCTGAGAAAGAAGTTACAGAGAACCAAGAGCGGTGACAGCATCCAGTGACGCTTGCCCCGCAAGGCAGGAGAACTAGTTCATCCCCTGGAAGAACAAAAGCATCTTGTAAAAACACGAGGCATATTCATCTGTTTCTCAAACTTGAAGGAACGATGGTGCCTCACAGACAGGTGACAGGAAGAATACGTAACTGTAAACTCTGCATAACCTCTGCAAATAATTCTGATCTTTTGAATTTGTGGGACTTGACAAAAAATCATAGCAAAATTATAAATTACATACACCACCACCCCCCCAACACCACCCCCCGAAATAATTAATGGATAACCCTAAAGGAAACAGTTTCTTTGTTCTCCCATTTTGGAAAATATCCCAGGTGGAATTTTAGTTCTCAATACTAATTATTAAAAGCATTTCAGTGGTGCTTAGATAGCCGGCAGCAGTATTGGAGTTCCTTTGTTTTCCACTACAGGCACTGTGGTTTACAAAAAAAGCAATTTTGATTAATACGTAAAACACCTTTTCTGCAAAGGAACAAAAATAAGTATCACAAGACTCAACAAATACAACAGTAGTAAAAAGAGGCATTACACACAGTTACATAATTTTTACTTAAAAGTAATATAACTCAGAGAAGTGTCCGAGATTGCTTAGGGGCCACATGCCTATTTGCTTTTGATGCTACTTTTGGTCCCATGGTTAGAGTATGCCTTGAGGAGAACGAAGGAACAGGATTACTAAAGCCTTACAGAAGATGTTCCACGTAGAAAAGGGCATTAATAAACCTCTGTGTAATTTCACTTTAAATGAAAATGTCAGTAACTTAAACATATTTCTGACACCAATGGAAATCGAAACTTCTTTTCAAATATTTTTCTGTAATGAGAAAGGACTAGGCTATCAGGTATCAGAGTGATGTCACGGAATAAAAACTTTACCTGGAACAGGACATTAAAATTCAGGCTTCTTCATGTGACCTATGTCCATTCTCAGGAAAGGCAGAGGAAATCCCCCGCTCTACGCTGGCAATTTTCTACCTATAGTAGATACTCAGCCTAGGATCTTTTCTGGAAGCTGAAATCATATCTAAATCGTGAGTATTGATAGCAGGACTGCCCACACAGGACATGAATTCAGGCTTGTTTTAGTTCTAACATGCCTTCCACCCCCCTTCTCTTAAATACTCTAGCATACTTTGCTTTTCTGTATTCACAATGATATCAACGTGCAACTTAAAACACCACCTAGACCAAGCCACATCTGTCACAAGCTCTTATCTGAACAGAAATGTCAGGAGGAGAACAAAGGTCAAACAAGGTACTAGGGAGACTGTGCACGTCCTCGGAGCCCAGGGGGAAGTTCGGCAGCTGGGGCTGGGATAGCAAAACACCGTCACAGGGAAGACACGATACCTGGCTTTCTCTTAGACATTTTTCCCTTCTCTGCTTTCACATACCTCAGCACACGGCCAGCCCTCAGGTTTGACAGTGAAGTCTGTGAATAGAAAAGGGAATGAATGTCTCCCGTGTCGAAGCTGTGGATAAGGGTGTGATCACGGCTTTTACTTTGCACATACACAGCCCCACTCTTTCAGCATCTCACCAATATGCATTCCACATCCACGCATTTCACAGGGAAGGAGTGGCTGGTCTGAACTGCTTGTGAAGAGGAGTGGGGTCTGTCCCCTCTATGTGTCCGCCTGGGTTCAGTGTGCTGGTACCAGGGCTGGGGGCTTCCCTGTGTTCTCCAAAGCAGAGGTTGTACTAATGTGATCCTTCACTGCAATGAAGGTTGGGGTGACATGAAGAGAAATGTTTTTCAGCTCACTCTTCTCTGTTCTCTCTTTAAAGAAAAGGACCTTGGTCCACAGTTTACCAGCCTCTCTCCAGTCAACAATGGAATGGCACACCACCAAAGGAAGTGCAGCAATGTGTTAAGTGTGTTCGGGCTGGTTTTATGCAGGAACGTCTTTCTGTATTTCTTGCTTGAGATCATATATATATATATAAAAAATATATATAATATATACAAAAACACACCTACACACAAATTCACTTGCAGCAGCAGAGGCTTGAAGATCTGGCTTTAGCTATGCTACTGTGAATCAAATCCTATCCATAAATTTGTAGCAAAACCTGCCCTGGCTCGATTGGAGGCAGGATCAGTACTTCTCACAGAAGCTTATGAAACTCCAGATAACCAAACTACATTTAGAATATGGAAGCAGCTACACAAATCACAAGAGCAAGAACTCATGACCTTGGGTCGTGTCTAATGAATTCAGAACTGATCAAGACACACCTATCTGCAATTAAAAATGAATAGAAACATCAAAATATGTGTTAAGCCACGTTCATCTATCTGAACAAAAGCAAAATCTGATTACCGAGATCAGGAAGAAAACCACAGCAACAAAACCCCTGAACTTCTCGTGATAATAGTACCGGGTGTGTCTCAGGGGCTCGTCCAGGTACTGAGAAAAGGATGGCTATCTAGTGGATGCTGCATCCAGGATAATTCACTCTACTTTTCAGGTTACCATCTATGCTACACCTGGTTCTGTTTCAGGAGCGCTGCTTCCGATTATGGAACTTTCTCATTTACAGCTACCAGCTATCATGCACTCTGCAGGTTTTTATATATATGTATATATATACACGAAGCATGTACCTTATTTCTGTTTATCCTTTATACCTATCAAATTATCTGTTCCTGTCATCTGTCAGTCTCCAAATAGTTTGCAGATCATTGCCTGTCTGTGTTTTAAGAAACCAGATGAAGAATTGATAAGGTACCGTCACTGCTGACATCCTCCAGAAACTACCAAAACTATCTAGGAGTGGCCTTCCATTCCTATTATTTTTCCATAGGAAAATACGTCATTTCACCTTTCTCTGCACAGCACGGACTCAGTATGACTTTGGAGGTGAGGAGAGGAGGAAACACCCTCTCATAGCATGCCAGAAAGGAGTGCCTTCCGTCATGACTCCACAATTGCCAGAAAAATGCTCTTGAGCAGGACAGGATGACACAACATTCAAAGACCGGCTCCACCCCAGCTACCAGCTCTCAGAGTCTCCACAATGGAGTACTTATCCCAGGACAAGCAGTTGTGGCTAATGCTTGACGATGGGCTCACCACTCCTCCTCCTGGATAGATGGCCAGAGTTGGAAAATGTGGGCTAGAACAGAAGGGAAGAACCCCTTTGAGAGGAACTGTGTGTACAAGTCGCTCTGATTTTCACTGGAAAAATACTTCAGTCAGTCTAAGTTTTGTTCTCCAGCTCAGGCTTGATGCCACTTCCCCTTAGGCCATCCCTGCTGACTAGTAAGTGTAACTTAAACCCTCACATAAAGGTTGGCAGGCGTTTAAAAAGGCCTTGCATAAATGAGAACATAGCTGAACAGAGGAGTCTGGGTAGCCTCCTGTGGTACTGACAATGCTGGTGAGCTGAGTAAGAGGGAAAGAGCAGGGCTGTTGTGAAGCTCAGCTTGAAAGCCTGGCAAGAGCCCGGTACAAGCATCTGCCTCTGAGCCACTCACAGTAAATCAGGATGGCAGGGTGCTGGATGCAATGCAATTTAAACCTTTTCCCCTTACTGCAAGCCAGGATTCACGACTGCAAAAAAGCCCCATTCTCGTCTGACAGAGAAGAGGGAGGGCAACCAAGTAAGATTTATGTTCCAGTTACAGCAAGTATTTTCTCTGTGCCTGTTACTGAGTCACTGTGCTATACCCGGGAGCCAAATTACAGATGCTCTCTACCCACTGTGAATGTCACGAAAGTCTATTTAACACATCAGGTGAAGTATGGAGAGTTTTCAAGGTCTGAATCTTTGCCACAGAAGCAACAGCAGGCTGTAGAAAGCCATGAAAACTGCTTACGTTGGCCTAACTCTGACACCCTCCCGAGTAACACATTTAGACCGTGCTGTCAGTCAGGACTTCTTCATTGGTTTCTCTCTCTGCTCTTGTGTTGTGTCGTAGCTGTCCTTCTTGGAATGAAATGGTAAATTTATGAGCATGAGCCTTTCAAAATGCTCTCCTCGGCGGTCATGCGCACGTTGCTTTTACGCACACAGGACCAGGCGCCCCTCTGTCCTTTAGGGGCCCAACTAGCAATGAGTGGCCATGCCTCCAAGAGTGCCTGTTCCAGGAGGAGGAGCACAGGCACGTCCAGCTCCCAGGTTAGACACGACACAGGCCAAAGCAGCACGCGGCTGGCAGCGAGCAGCTCCTGACAGAGGCAATTGCTCTGGCTGAGCAGAGCGGGACGTACAGGGCCATGTTTTCCAAATGTATACCAAACAGCTTATGTTGTTCTCAGCCTCCGCTACTCCTAGAGATGTGGCTAAAAGGAATCACAAGGACACAACAAGAAAAGCAAATACAGCACAACTCCCAGAAACTGTTCAATGAATCATCAGTTTCAGGCTCCAACTAACACCGCTTGTGCCAATAGCGCTGAATGCAACGTGCTTGACAGGGATCTTGCAGTCCTCTGGGAACAACCACTGTCACTGTCCAGTCCGTTCTGCGAGATCTGTGCTTCACACCAAGAAGCTGTGGGCTTCACTTGTGTTGCATTACATGCAAACTTGAGAAGCCACTCAAAACTTATCTTACTAAATACTCGAATGAAATTCTTTTTACAAAGTAAACTAGTGTGGTTTTCTCAGGAATTGTGAGTCTGCTCAGCACTACGGACATCAGCACTACAGACATGTTTGTTCCTAGGAGTGGTCCTAGGAACCATCCAAAGGAACCGTCCTCTGGGCTTCTTAATACGCAAAAGAATGCATGTATTATTTTGGCAGGGGTGACAATCACTTCTTGCCATCCTTTATCGAATGGGCTTAAGTATATACGATATGAACCATTCTCCTTTTAAACAAAAAACGGTGTATGCTATCCTAAAATGTAGCACATACCATAATTTCAAAATATGATCTATGGCAGACACATTCAGGTTTTGATTAGTCTTCATCATATGACTTAGTGTTTCAGTGAAGAGGGCTATTACAAATTAGAGCATTTCTAATTCAGTCTTTCCTGCAACCAGTCTTGCACCATGTAGCACAGTTTCCAGAAATCACAAAACAAATATAAAATCAACTTTTCAATCCCAAATACAGAGAAACACATACTCTGTGGCACAGTTCAACAGAAAAAGTCTGTAGGTTTCTGATCTCTGGCAAGTCATCTACACAGGCTAGTCTGCCAGAGAAGAGGTCAACTAAAGAGAGTCTCTAGCATCATCCCAGGGACTTCTGACACTCTTAGGGGAAGGGGAGTTGTTTAAGTAAGTTCTTAGTTTCCCAGCGTCATGGGAGTTCCTGGTGCCAGAGGTATGGAGCTGATGTGAATCACACCACACGTTCAGTCATTCACTCTTTTTTCAAAGATGGGATTCACGGACTTGTGCGAGGAACATTCATACGGCAACAGTGCAGGACAGCATTCTGTCCATGACAGCTCCAGCACTGAACAAACTGTGAGCCAGGTCCCCTTCCACATGACTAATTGGTCTGCTAACCTCGTTTTACACTGTTCAGGTGGATTGCTCAAAACTGTAGTTTAGAGTTTGCTTTTATTGCCATTAACATCTCACACTAGTGAGAGAGAAGGTGTTAAGACAGGTGCAGAGGGTGATACTGCCATCTCCTCCTTCAATATTGATCATAACTCTTAGCAGTGTTTCTTTTGTCCAGGATTTAAAGGTAGCACATTTTCTTTGTGTGTCACTTAGGTGATGGAGCTTTCTTGCAGAACCGGAAAAAACTAACAAGAAAAATGGCAGAGGCTGTGACAGCACAAGGAATGGGATAAAAGCTGGGTTTCATTAGAACTTTTTTGGATAATTTGTTGACTAGTACAATATAAGGTGGACTCCATGGTAACTTTGCTATTAGTTGTTTGCATGTGAGTCGTACCACTGTAGCTCCGTCTCTGCTGTATCTGTACTACACAGGACACAGTTCCCTGTACACTGCTACATAAAGCTCCCAAGCTCATCCTACACTGGCTAAGTTATTCCGCCTTTCTTTCTGCAGGCCTAATGTCAATAGGCCGGTGTTTCTCGTTCTGTTGCAATCCAAGAACTTTTTCAGACTTGCAGATGTGTATCTTCATCACTTTATAATGTCTCTACCTTTGTATCAGCCATTTTATCTACTATTCCAATTACAGAACCATCTCATGATGTGTAAGAAGAATTTGGACTGTGAATATGTAACAGAATTAACTTATCATCTAGTTAATAATCAAAAAACCCCACCAAAACCCAACTGCCTTTATTCTCTAGTATGCGCGTATCCAACAGAAAGTTGCCTCCTGCAAGACCTTTGATTCCGGTTCTGGTTAAAAGCAGAATGCCAAATGAGAGGTAGTGCCACTGCACTGAGCTTAACAGCAAATTTCATACGCCTGCTAACACCACTGTTAGACATGAAAACTTCCACAGAATTCACCTGGAAAACTCCACGTGCTGTAGCCGAATGAATGACACAGGCACGTCATATGTGCGTACCTAAATGAATGATAAAACGTTCTCCTCCCATTGTCGTATGTGATTTGTAAAAGGTCTTTCATGCCAAAGTGCAATGTCACTGTACAAAGTCAGTGTACAGCACACAGACCATAAAACAAGAGGACATGCTGCCTGCAAGAGTAAATAAATTCCTACCCATATGAAAAAAAAACTCCCTAAGAGTTTTGGAGAGTTTGATTTGCTTGGGTTTTTTGCTTTGCATTTTTATAAACAGGCCATCTTATCTGTGTGTAATAAGGTGAGTAAGAATGAAACACGGATCTGCTGTATTCTGATGTGGAATGCACCCCTTTGTGAACCTGATCTCTTTCTACTGAAATCGGTGCTGTGGTTCTAGACGAGCTCGGGTGGAAAAGAGTCAGATTTGACCTGCATTACTGTGTTTCCCCTCTCCGTTTCAAAAGAACAAAGAGCTGATTTCAGTGTTCTGCAATTGTAGTGATTCTAGGACTTACTGTAATCCCCATCTGATGCTTCACTTATTTTTACAAATACTGTCCCATCTCCCAAGACTTTCAATGTCTTAGATTTCTGGGGGTGGTTCTGTAATTTAAGAATTAAAAATCCCAAATCAGGTAAAAGGGAGGTAACCTCCAAATGCTCATGTCTATTTTACATACGTCTTTTCGTTCTATTCTCCCCCCAGTTTCTGCATCTTCTGAGCCATACTCCTATTTTCATCATAATGATTTTCACAGTTATCAAACCGAGAAGAGAATCAGTAATAGTGACACTGAGTGACGCCGCTGCAGTATTGCTAACCTTCGAGAAGAGGCTCAGCAGTCATGCAGAGCATAAACTTTCTAAGTAACAGCTACCAAGCTTCACTACAATTTTCTTAGATATTGAGGCCAAAGATGACTAGCAGTGCATTTACTGACTACCCCGTAGCTTTTCAGCTGGTTTTCCAGAACACCGAAGCAGAATCTTCTACGGAGTATGAAAGTGGAAGAGAAGCTAAATATAGCCATCATACTGCTGTAAAGCGTGGCTTCCTGGTAATAGGAGCCAAATAACCCAGATCCATTACCCATTTTTCACTCAGCCTTGATAGCTTGATACTTCAGACCAAGCATGCCTACTTCCACCCATCTTAAATCATGCACAAATTACATCAAAATACTGTTCTTGAGTATTCATACCCAGACAAGGTTACATAAAGGTAAATGGTGAGACAGATGTATTTGTTTGGCTCTACTTACCATTTTGGTGAATAAATCTCATCTACCCAACATCTCCAAACAGAGATGATCTGGGGACACCAACAACATTGTTGGGCAGCCCCACTGGCTTTTTTCATCCCCTATCTGTTCTACGGGCATCTGGGGCTCATTTGAAAAACTCAGTATCATCACACAGAAATGTTAGTTCCTTTGCTTTTACGTAAGTTGACCTCAGGCCAGATTCTCACAACATAATCTTTTCTCGCAGCCTTGTTCTGAGACACATACTCCAGAGAGACTCCTTAACAGAGAAGTTGGCATATATCGTGCAGGCATCTGAATCACAGTGCTATGTCTCCTTAGTAGACCTTCTGTAAATGAAGCACTGTTTTCACTCGTCAAGCCATTAAAAGCTGTTTTAGTGACCGGTATTGAGAGTTCCATAAGTTCTCAATAATAAAATCTTTCACTGAGTATTTCCTACTTCCCTTGATCTATGCAAATACTTATTTTAATTAAAGTAATAATAGACATATCAGAAAGATGCAGTCATCAATTAACCCATCAAAGAACCTGACAGCCTTTAGCCTTTGCCCATTTGGTTCCTAGTATCTAGAGAAGAACACTTTGCAAAAAGTAAGATTTCTTTGTAGAAATTGCTCCCCTCAAGGCCACGTGAATGAATAGTAAATAAGTGAGCTTAATTTTTACCCGCGAAGATTAAATCACACTGTGATCGTTTTCTCAGTCTGAGAGCAGCCTCCCTGAAGTAAACACAAAGCTCAAAAATCTAGTCTTAAGTCTGACACAAAAATGGGTTTCACAGTTTCAACTTTTAATAAAAAAAAAAAAGGCTGTGATCCTTTCTGCCTGAAGTCAGACAGAATTTAGCTACTGAAAACAACAGGAGGGTACCCAGTTCCATACCTAAATCAGCAGCAACTAATTTTCTTTAAGTTGGAGGCATATTTTGCAGCAGAACCCCAATCACACTACCTGCCAGACACGGTACCTGTCTGTCTTCAGTCCTCCTGGCACCTTCAGGAAAAAAGGCATTTGAGAGCCCTCTCACAAGTTGACAGCCCTGCCAACCGCACCTCACAACTACAAGAACCGCATACATACTTAAACAGGATTTCTAGTATTAACACTGTCACCTTAAAAAGGTATTTGCTGAAAAATATGAGGTCCGGCCCCCCAGGCTGGTAAAACTGCTTTATATCCTTCTGTTTCTGCAAAGAAGCCTAAAGCTGACAGGCCCAGGCTCTGGTTCCAAACACATTTCTTCAGCATCAGGGATGGCTCAGGATGTCCCTGTCCCTGCTCTGCCAGCTTCCATGTATCTGAACAATTGTCAGTGTGGCTTGTGGCGAACCAGATCAGGGAACTAGTCTAGATGAAGAGTGACCTGGGTTTCTTTCAGCTGTGTCGTTGCTGTGAGGACGGTGGCTGCAAAAACCAGCTTATTCAGCACTGCCGCCTAACCTGAAGCCATAGCTCTCGACAGCTCAAGACAGCTTTGGGCAGTTCAACATCATGTACTTCATGGGATTTTGTGGGTGTGCAAGGTAAAATTTTAGATGTTTCTGGGCTTGTCTGTCTTTGAAGATTCAGCAGAGATCCACTATACGGATCAAAACAAAGCCATAACATCTTTAAAAGAAAGCTTATTTCAAATTTGAATGAAAATTTCCTGAGCTTTACCCTCCGAGCAAAGTGGAAACTGTTGTCCATCTCAAAATACCTGGAATTCTCACGTCTACACAGGGATGGCAATGGAATTGCATCTATCACTGTTTGCTAGGAATGAAGACTGGTGCAAAAAGCATCCTAACACAAGTTCTACAGGACAATATCTCAAGTCTAAATATGAAAGAGAAGGTATCCAGTATCTGTTAAAGAGCTGCAGAACCTGCTTTAAAAGAGGTGCTTGCTTGAATAAAATGTTGCATGCTAAGCCAGTAAGGCTCTGCTCGAGCTCAGGAGTCTGTCTGCCACATGCAGCGTAATTTTAAGTGGGAATTTTGCTTGAGCGCAGATGAAATGCTGGGCTTTGAGGGAACACGTTATCCTTAGAGAACACAAAATGACATAACATAAGGAGCAAGTCCACTGAAGCTTTATTTCATCAGCAGCCTTTATCCAGACATACCAGCTGCAAAGCACTGCATCCATAATAATTCAAATCTATTGTCCGAGTGCTTCAAAATAACAAATGACTAGCTCAACTTTCCCAAAGAAAAGAAAATCCACTAGAACTTCTCCGCTGCACACAGCTGTTACCAGCATCAGCTGAGTCACTACTGTGTTTTCATGTCAGTCTTTACAAAGAAGTATTTTGTAGTGTGAAGAAGGACTGTGTGTTGTAAAAACGATGATCCAGAACTAAAAAGGATATCTACCCCTGACCTGAGCCCAGATAATGAAGTGTCTCATCCACATTAGTAAAATATTAACAGAGGTTATTGGTTGTCATAGCAAAATGAGCGGCTGCACTGAACGTAATTTCATTTACGGACGTTCAGAAAATTGACATCACGCCTGCAAGAACATATAAATAACCAGCACACTGCATTTCTGATCGACTGCAGCAACATCTCTGAAGTGAGCATTCTACAGGCTCAGCTCCTCCAAAGGCACAGCAGACACTGGATTTTGTAAAGTACACCAAGAAGCTCCTTTTTACGAAACAGTTCTGAGAACGTCTGAGAGATTTTTTTCCTCTGCCTTTAATCGGCCATTTCTTTAAACAAGCATGTGCACGGGAAGCTGTGCTAAGTGCCTGGGAACTACTCTTATCCCCCTGGCTGTGCTATGTACCCTCGCTAACATTTTGTTGTTTTTCCCTGGAGGAAAAGTGGCTGAAAACAATGAACACATTACAGATGAGGTTTGGTACTTCGGAGGGATCTTGGGATCTGGTGTACTGGTGAGTACATAAATTCAGACATTCCCACCTTTTCCCCCCCACCCACACCATGACTTTGCATTGCAGAATTCCCTCAGTACCTCAAACGCAGGTTCCAACACTGCAAATTCTTCTTTGATAAACAACTAAGTTACAAATCATCCAAGAGTTTTGCAATAAGTAACTTAATTCAGTGATAAGGAAAAAAAAGGCACAGAACTATTATATTTAAAAGCAAATGTAACTTGAATTAATCCCAATTTAAACTGTATTTCTGTTATTGGTAGATGATCTTTCCTGCCTTGGTATTTTTGGGCCTTAAGAATAATGATTGCTGTGGATGCTGTGGTAATGAGAGCTGTGGAAAGAGATTTGCGGTAAGTGAGAGGAAACATGGCAAAAAAGCAAAAGCTCAATCGTTACTGATGCGATACATGTATCTTCTGCTCACAGTCATTGAGAGACTAGACAGATGCTGTAAGAGCGCAGGGCACAAAGCCCTGCCATTTGTCTGACTGCTGGAAAGTAGAAATAGCAGGCTGTAAAAATTGTTTTATGCCTCTGATGTTGTGCCACAGGTACCACAACTGTATTGCCTTGTCATATTTTGCTATCACAAGACACTTACAGTTGCTACCACAATTAAATCTAATTTCTGAAATACCTGCACTTTGTTTTGCAGAGCATAACCGTTCCCTCTTTAGCCAGTTTTTGTTGGCAGGTTTCAAAATTATTCCGACAGTTGGGCACTACATTCCCAACTCACGGCAGACCCACACAATGGGCTGTGAGTATCTCATTAGGTTCATAGGAAATTTCAGGCTGGAAGAGACCTCGGGAGGTCACCTAATCCAACCTTCTGCTTAAATCTGGGTAGACCAGGCTCCCCTTTGAGTCTGTAGCTTCCTTTCACACTAGAAGTGAAAAGTTTCAAATGGATACCTTCGACATTAGTAAACATTTCAAGCATTTTAGTTTCAAAATGAGATCACAGGAAAAAGAATGTATTTCTACTAGGAAGGTGGGTCCTTTTCAAATAAATTGTTTGGTTCAAGAAGATCACTAGACTTTTTCATAAAGTAACACGTTTTCTATCGAAAGAAAAAAGAAGAAACAAATAGGAAAAGAACCATGACTGTGGGGTTAACAAGGAGCCTTCCCCCAGTCTCCTGTCTTTGATGCTGTCTTCATGCAATCCCAACAAAGCAGGGGGAACTTCAAGGGGAGGGAAACTGAGTCACGTATTTCTCTTCACCACATTGTATTACCAATTTTCTGTTAGCAGTGAACGTATCTCAGTTTAGCTGTGAAGCCCTCATATAACTCCGTGACTACCAAACTACTAACATTCTGCTGCCAGGCCACGACTGGCACTCGGCAATGCAGCCGACCTGGGTGCAGGGCCGTACGAAGAGGGATGACCCACTGTGAGTGCTCGCTGCCTGTGCTGCTGCTGGCGTGTGTAAGCTAAACCGCAGACGTGTGGTGCTGCCCACGAGGCAACCTACATTCTGCAGTGCAGTACCTCGTTGATGGCTCCTGTTAAGCGTGCGGCTGACTGAGAGACTGGGAATAGTAATACAGTCCCAAGTACTAACTACGTCGTACTAAGAGAGTCCTGGTGGCCTTACGACAGCATGACTGAGCACGGGATTTGTTCTTTTCTGTTAGTAGAAACGCCTTTATTATGATGTCTATTACATAAACGTAATTTTTAAGTTAGCCCCATCAGATAAATCAACATAAAAATGCACGTCAACGCTCAAGGCAAGAGCCTCCTGATGAGGTCTGAATAAAAGCTCACTGACCTGAACGTATGTTTCTTTTTTTCCTCCACCTATATCACTTTGATCCAATAAAAGACACTATCTCTACCGAACAATTATTATGGCTACAAGCACTTCAGAATTCAAGCAGGGCATTAGTTTCCGCATGATTTACTTACATATTAGTACAGACGAAAATTCTGTAATGGAAAGCCAGAAAAGTAAAGACAGACCTTCCAATTCATTCCAATTGCACTATGAGAGCTGATGATGGCAAGCAACTGCGAGGAGATAAGGTATACCACCACGACACCTGAAGGGGGGACCCAGGAAGGAAAAATGTAATTAATTGGTCCAAGTATGACCAAGATACCCAAGCTAACTTGTAAAGGGCACTGTAGATTTCTTTTTTAATGCCTTGAGTGCTCCAAGACTCCAGTCTTGCTTATAATCTCGAGAAAGACATCCACTTAAGTGAAACACAGGACCTCGAACAACTATGAGGTTACCGGATAAATTCTGCGTGAAGGGCAGGAGTGCCATCTACTGTGCCAGCATTGACCCCTTTTGTCTTCAGGCAAACGGTGCTAATTATTTTAAAGCTTTTAAATACCAGTGCAGGTATGTGTTACACATTTATTAGGTAATTGCAAACTAAGATATTTTAGCTATTCAGGAGTTGACTACTTTGACTGTTCAGAGATGAATTTAAGGAACCCACATTCACAGTAATAGCTTACATTTCACTGTTTGCACGAGAACAAAAATAACAATATTTTTCTCTTTTTCAGATGTTTTCTTCCATAGTATTTGCTGCAGTTGGACTTCTGGGAGCTGGATACTGCTTTATTTTGTCAGCAGTAGCCCTAAACAGAGGCCCGAAATGTTACACCGGAACAACGTGGACCTATCCTTTCCACGACGGGTAAGAGAAGACAATCAGACAAAAAGTTAGACATATTTAAGTCTGATATGATTTAAATTCCAAATCTGTTGTATAAAAATGGGAATTACACTGTTTGTCTAAAAACCAGAAGCTCTTAGATGAGGCAGCAACGTACAGCGATACTACATAAGGTTCAAGAGCACGGATGTAAAGAATAGCAAGTACAATCAAAACTGCTGAGTTTCTAAGGAGCCAATGAAGAGAAATGCACAGCCTTCTAGGTTATTCTTGGGATCATAAGCAGTATACATGGATAAATTCCACCTAGACGAACAGCAGTGACATCTTACATTGAAATTTGATGGTATTCAAATAACTACTATCTTTGTGCCATTTTATCTTGGTTACGGAATTTGGAAGTTGCCCGTTCCTCGCACTCTGCAACTTAAACATGTTTGCTGCCATGACTTTCATGGCACTTTCAGAGAGGTGGTGTGGAGAACATGAAACCGTAGCATCCCAGTTGCTCAGGGCTGAAGTCAGCAAAGGTCCAGCTGAAAACAGGGTACCGTGTGTTACGACGGAGAGCAGGTGGTGTCAGAACACATCGACAAGGGATGCGGTAAACCACTCATCACCTGAGAATCTTTAATGCAGTCTTCCTCAGTTAAGAGTGACCTAGTAACATTTCTTTCATAATACACCACAAAATTGTAGTTCAGGTTGAAAAGAAAAAAAAGAAGAATGTTGGATATTACATTACTTGTTCATGGGTGAGTGATAGTGGGAAACCAACTGCTTTTGTCTAATTCTGGGAGTCTTTGGAAAAATACGTTCTGTTTCAAACATAATTTTGGTTGCAGTCAAGGAATCACTTGACAAGAACACAGAAAACAAAACAGCATTAAGAATATGCATAGGAAGTATAGTAAGCGGTCCAGCAGTTCACAATTAAATCAAAATGTGAAAGTAAAAATTACGGAAAATACTTTCACCTAATACTGCTGTTCTTTAGACGAGGCACCTAGAACAGCAAAAGTTGTTCTCTTCTGCTCAGTGGGCATGAGGCAATTGGTCTTGTGGTGTGTGATGTTTTGTTAGGAAAACTGAGTTTATTCATCTATTACCATATTGTTCTGATAGTTCACTTGTTTTGTTTTTACTGCAATATAATACAGTAAATAAGGACAAGTATTTAGGTGTAGAATGCAACATTGCTTCCTTGTTCCCAACTGTATTTTGAGGTACTGGACTGAATGCCCCAATCCAGCAGTAGACCTTACACAGACACACACAAATCTCATACTGTAATCAAGTAAAAGCCTGGGCTTTCTGCCAAGGAGCTACAGAAGGTGCCGCACTCCCAAGGAGAGCCTGTGAGTCCCGTATCTGTATGCTGCACGGGTGCTGCACACCACCAGTTGTCAGCGCTGCTTCATCTGGCAGAGAACCACAACCTCGTTAGCAAAAATGCCTTCGACAAAAGACATTGGCACGAACATCCGTTTGGCACATGCTAAGACCTCTTCTTCCCAAAATATGAGAAACTGTTCAATCGTATCAAACACACACTCGTCTCTGGTTGTTCCCTTCTGATGCCTTGTCTTCAAATCAATTGCTTCAGTTGCTCTAGAAACTAAACCGAAATCACGTTCTACACACGTACACCAGTGTGATAATGGAAATTCTTTCTCGCAGTACTGAAGCTAACAGAACCTCAGCCGTATCACAACAGCAACAACTTGTCAGCCATGACAGACCCCCTACCTGCGAGCTAATGTCATCTTCATAACTGCTTTGTTCCCCCCTCCAGGAATTACCTTGGTAACCACACATTGTGGAACGCATGTCAGTCACCCGAAAACATCGTCCCATGGAACCTGTCCCTGTTCTCCTTGCTGCTGGTCATGAGTGGGATCCAGGCAGTGCTCTGCGGCATTCAGGTGGTGAACGGCCTGTTTGGAACAATCTGCGGAGACTGCAAATGTTGTGGATGTTGTGGGGTGAGCAATTGACAGTTTTCTTTCATCATTTTGTGTGCTGGTAATAGTCATATATACACCTGACTAGCTGACAGTCTGAAAAACTAAAGTAGCCTTCATTCAGCGCCATGATCATGCTTTCTGAAGTACAGCTGAAACCCTACAGTGTTGCCAGGTGCTGAAAATACGATCTCGGTCCATACTTACAGTGTTTACCTGACAGCTTCCCATAGCCCCTGGGAAATAATAAAAACCTTTGAAAGTCACAGAATAGCAGCCGCTATATTACCTCCATGTTTTTATTCTTCCAGGGAGATGGAACCGTCTAACGTATATGACTATTGCAGAAAACGCTCCGCATCTTGGCCGGCTCCCTTCTGCAACTGTTCCATAAAGCAGCCCTCAGACCCATCGTCTCTGGCTAAGAAGATGAGAATGAAGGGCATTTCCCCCCACGAATGTTATGAAGCCCTGACTCCCTTTCTAGCCTTCCTGAAACCCCTCATCATGGAATAAAATAAGTGAAATTCAACTCCCTCTGATAATCTGCTACGATTAAAACGCTCTCTATGAAGACAGTCTCTGTTACAAGCAAGATTCATGAATCTCATGGTCAGGTCTATTTTCTCGACTGTGTCCGACAGATGGGTGTATTCAGCAGCGCTGCTGTGCAGGTAACTGTAGGGTCAAAGTAACAGGCAAAAGAATAGAGTGCTGTGGATACCTAATCTGAGGTGTTACGAGTCATCTCGGACACCACAATACCCTGCTTCGCACTAGGAATTCAGTGAGAAAGGCCAATTCACAGTGATTTCTCAGCATGATGGGGATCTGGCTTCTTCACTAATCCATGATCAGTTTTCCTCCAGCCACGCTCACCAGAGGGAATGTAACAACGCAGTATGGCTGTAGAAGATGAAACTGAAAACAGAAAGTGTAAGAATACAAGCAGCTTGTAGAGAGACTTTCCCAGCCTACAATTCTTTGTCCTCCAGGGACCTCCTGAGACAAAGGTTCCATCTCTGCATTTAACTCTCCTTGAAGGATTTCTTCTCCGTGAAGCTGCCCAGTTGTTTCTCGGATCACAAGATCCCTTCCACAGTCTAACTCCAGGTTGTGGGAAGAACCCCCTTTGTCCTGACCCCGCCACCTGGTCCTTTCACTCGATGCCTCCCAGTTCTTGCCTGCAAGAAAGAGTGCACAGCCAGTCCTATCCCCCCTTCCCCATGATACCTAATTTCAGAGGTTCTCTCAGATCTTCTCTCAATCGTCTCTTCTTTTAGCCTGAAGAGCATTAGTGTATTTAGCCATTCCTCATATAGAAGTTTTTTCAACTTTTCCCACTACACTCTGACAGAGCAGCAGTGTTCCAGGTATAGGCACACTGCCCTAGCCATTTATTCTAACAGAGAAGTTCATTAGCTACAAAGACAAGGATGAACCACAACCTGATCGGTCACTGCTGTGAATCCCACAGGTCTCATCTCGTTAGAGTACAAGCCAATTTCTCATACAGAACATCATCTTCAAACACCGGCTCCAAAAAAATGTTGAATCCAGCCTCATTTCTAGAAAATCAAATACATTTTCACATCTCTGACACAATTTAAATTGGTACCCATGGAAAGGAGAGGGACATACCCTATTTAAATCCAGCTACATTATGAGAAAACTCAATTAAAACTTCAACATATGTATCTACTTACATGCTGAAATATGTCCTATACCTGTAACCCTCATCTTGAATCTCTCTTGTACAGAAACTGCGTGGCCTGTATAATTTAATGATGTAGAAATATTCACTGTAAGTAACCAAATCTGTTTCTACTTGTGAAGTAAAAGGGCATTTAACTCTCTGTTCACGGCACTAACTGACCAAAGAGATCTCTTCTCCAACACAGGTGATGCAGCGACTTAAAGTGCAGACAAACAGGTTTGGGAGGCATCTCTGTAGCCTACCTTTGTACGCAAAGGCAGTGCAAATAACAAGTAATTTGTAAGACATCTGTGCGACCTGTTCTTAAAAATCTCTAAGTTCAGAGAGCCAACATGTTTGGCATTTTATAACACGGCTAACTGTTCTGGAAGTTAGAAAGACTTTCTCAACATGCAATCATGCGCCCCCCTGGTACAAAGCTGTTCTCCCGGTGGGCTTACAGAAGTCTTCCTCTTCACAGCAAACTTTCGTATTCGGAGACTCCTATCACGTTTCAATCCTCATCTCTGACAAAACAAAAAAACCTCACTCTTTCACCGTAACTGATGTTTTTTTCTTTCACAACTCAGTATTCATGTTGTGCTCCTGCAAGCTTCTCCTACAATTTTGCAGAAGCTGGACACTGGACTTGTGACTTCAACATAGGTTACAATTTCTATACAGTCGAGTTGAGTAGCTCGTAACTCTTCTTCTTAAAGCTTCCAATCTATACGTGAGTGCAAATGCTATTTATTCATCTTTTTGTAGAAGTTCAGTTTAGCTGTGTTTGGCACAGTGCTATGAAAGAGACAGGAAAGCCAAAAGAGAGATGAAAGGCAAAAATATTTTTTAGAAAGAACTAGTCTTTTAAAACTTAAAAAAAAGGCCAACTATTTTCCCAAAGAAAACAAGGAGGAAATAAGAGGGACTGGAGAAGTTTGAGGGATTCAGATCAACTGATATGCTTCTTAAGAAATTCCTAAAACAAATTTCCACAAACCAGCTTGCCAGACTGGATGTCTCAAGGCTTCTAGTTCATCAATGTATTTGCCACATCTCTTCCCTAAAATTTTCCTCCTAAAATAACGATTCTATGGCCTGTGCTTTCAGAAAATGTATTTCATGTACTCTGTATCTACACTAGAGATATCTGAAGAACTTACAGTATTCAGAAGCACTAAAAGCTGGTAAGCAATACGCAAGAATACTGAATAGCTAGATTTAGGTACCAAGAGCTACATTAATAAAAGCGAAGTGGCCTCACTGATACATTGTGCAAGATGATAAAAGAAATTCTTAAAAAACCTCTTTACAAACAGCTGTCTCTCCCACCTGTTCTACTGCATTGCTAGGGAATTTGAGAGTACCCTTTACATCACCACCCACTGATGCAACCATCTTACATCTATTCTTTCATCTGTGGTCAGCAGCTGTCCTGCACCTCATCTCGCATTTGCCTTGTTTTATTTATATGCAGCCTTTGGGAACATGGAATGCTTCTCATCAGCGATCAACAAAGCGACGGGTAGCTGCATAGCACACAATTTTGATATATTAATAAACAGAATAAATAAATCTTTGTGGCAGACTTGGGATAAGAAGTAACAGACAAGAAGCTACGATACCTAAAACCAAAACCAAGAGGTGCTTCATGAGTCAGCGCTTCTAAGATGCCCGGCTACATGATGGTTTTCTAACATGAGATAATACATAGCGGATACTGAGACAAGGCACACACACTTCCACCTTGTGATCTGGACCGCATCTGCACCTTGGCCTTGGGGTGCATTGAACAAGTGCAAACGAACTGGAAGCAGCAGCTCAGCTGATCTAGCACTTTGAAGGGCCAACAACAGTGTTCCTAAATCTATTCAGTTATGGTTAACATGTGAGGCTCTCTCCTGGCATTTAATTTCAAGGGAATCACACTTATCTCTGGTGTCAATTCTGCAGTAATTGCTCTCTGTGTTTTTTACCAAGTGAAGTGCCCAGTAAAATGAAGGAGAAGGGCTCATCATAGATTGTTGTACAGATAAAGATATAATGGGCCAGTGGTACTCCTGGGAGAGAGGTCACAGGCCGACAGTACAACACTAGACAGGGACAGAAAGGTGATGCCAAGAGAGAAACCATGAACTAAAAGTGATAAAAACAGGCTTCAGTAGTCCTGACCAACTTGAACACCACACTCAGCTTTGGTGTGTACAAACGTCAACTTATATATACAGACGTAGAAATCCTGGTAGCCTAAAGGAAAAATATTAGTATTGTTTGTAAAAATTGCAGAGATGCATGTGTTATCTGAAGCTTCATTATTCACCCGTAAAAACTGGCTGCTCAGTGACTGGTTGACAAGGTTGCTGAGAGCACGACAACTTCGACATTGCGTGGCATCGCTTCAGACGAGGGTTTACATAAAAAGAAACACGTAGGTTATTTAACAACTCAGATTACAACATGTGGAGTGTGCGTATGTGATTTTGAGCCCACTTTCAGGCATTTCAGCTTCAGCCTGACAAAGACTGCGCCCCTGCACGGCTGCACTCTGTACAGTGGAGCTCTCTTTAATGACTGTCTCCAACAGATAGACTGCAGCAAGATGATACACTGACCACAGCACAGTGTCACCTGTCAGGAAGTGACACTTTACTTAACTAGCAACTTTTTGCAAAGGGTTCGTTTCTCAATTAGGAAGTAACATACACAAAGTTAAAAGACATTTACTCAGGCAAGAGCAAAGGATGCTTTCTAACATCATTCTAGCTTTGAATGTTCACCACCCGCCCCCGGTTCAACTTCAGCTCCCCCTTCACGGTTTCCACGTTACTCATGGTGTAACCAGCAACAGGGCAAACGACGGCAAAGTCTGGAACAACCCCTGCTGCCCGAGGATGGGGAGAATGACTTGATCTGACACTGATACGGATGGGTCCTGACCCCAGAGGGCACCGGTATCGCTGTGACGGGCACGAGTAAAAACCCAGATAAAACATCCCCTACATTTTTTGTTGACAAATTACTTTTTCGCTGGGACAGGATACACCGTGTAACCAAAATTACAAAAGCTCTGCCACTACAACGGGACTTTATCTTAAAGACATCTTCACCTGAGGAGCGCCACCACGAGCCTCCACCCGTCTCTGCTAGTTCGCTGCAGGTCCCGTTGCCGAAATACAAACTGCTCCCACCTGCGGATCCAAACAGAAAAAACAACCCTGAGTAGGCGCGGACAAATACACAAGCAATCCACTAACTAATCGTGCAGCTAGAGCAGCTCGCGGCGTTACTCGGAGGCCTGCGCAGCCCTCGCGCGTGCGAG
>VZSC01014158.1:200386-277677 GCA_013398225.1 Steatornis caripensis
GCTGCGGCCCGGCCGGGGCAGCGGCGCGTAGCAGAGCCCGCGGGCCCAACGGCTGAGCCCCGCCGGCGCGACCCGGCGTAGGCGCCCGTGCCGGGGAACCTCGGGCCGGCCCCAGCCCCCGCGGGGCGGTCGGGACAACAACGCAGCGCGGGCCCCGCGGCCTCCCTCGCCCGCCTCCTCCTACCGGCTGCCGGCCTCGCGCCTCCCGCCCGCGCCGGGCCGAGCCGCGCCAGAGCACAGGGCAAGAGCTGCGGCCTCTGCGCGGGACGCGCCCGCCCCGGCCTGGCCTGCCTGAGGTGGCGGCCGCCCCCCCTCACCTCCGCCCCGGGCCGCCGCCTTCGCCCCTGCTCTGCCCGTCCTCACTCCCCTAACTTTAAGCAACTGCCTGAAACCACAGTTTACAAGGAGGCTTGGTCTCAGAAGAGAACAACAACAAAAAAAAACAACCTCACCCTAACACGAGGTCTTAATGTTCCTGGAATAGAGCATGTGATTTCAGCCATTGCCTTCTGAAGAACTAAAAGGTGGGGGGCACGGGCATCGCTGATGATACAGGGACGAGTGAGCTCTGAGGACCAGGCAGGAAAAAAGGGTAAGAAAGATCCTAACCGATGTACCACGCGGAAAATAACGCTGTCGGGATTCTGTCCCGACAGAACGCTATGGGAAGAGACGTGAGAGGCGAGACTCCAGCAGCGATGTGAAAGCACTGGCGCTGGAATCCTGCGCAGGCGGTGCAGCCTGAAGGGGCTTCCAGAACTCACGTGGAGGACCATGAACAGAAGGCCCGTCGGCGGGACTGCCACACTACACTGCTGTCTGGGAAAGGCGGAGTAGTGACGCTCTTCCTCTGAAACGACCTGGGCTTGCAGGGCATCACAATCCCAGGAAATCCCCCCCTGACGAACGAGCGAGCGGTCTTGTTACAGCTCTGGGGTAACAATGCACAGGGACAGCAATCTGCACAGAGCTCTGCTGACCAGCTTGGAAGGAAGGAAAGAGAGGTTCCTGCCAAGGTGTGAGCTGGCATCATTAGGAACAAACTGAATGGCCTTTGTAAACAAACACACGTTCAGTGTTTCTGCCAAAGAAACTTGATTAATATTCCAGAGTAAATACACCATGAATTAACAAACACATTTATCAACACAGCGTCAGAAACTAAGACACTCTGCGTTTCTGTCTGGTGGAGTTTTCAGAGCTTTTTTATGTAAATGCCAGGTATTGTTAGAAGCATTCTAACAATTAATTAGGATAAATTATGTAAGGGAATGATTCAAGGAATGGTATTAAATTAATTGTTAACAGTTGCATTGGATCTTAAATCACGCGTGTCATGTACCGTGACAGTGAAGACCAGATACTCAAATACAAGCCCAGGAAGTTCAGGCTTTGTGGCTTGTTGCTAGGAAAGAAGACAGGTATTGTCTGGATGCAGAATTTAACAAACTTCTTGAATAAGGGATCAGACTGGAAACGATGTGCTATTTAAGTCCCCAGAACAGAACGTAACAGCAAATGGACTTGGTGCCAATGCTGCTGCTTAAAGATAACGGTATTAAACAATCAATCATAACAAAACAGTTGTGTTAGTGAATTATGAATTATAAGGTGCCACTAAAAGAAGCAAGTAATGGTGGCACTGGGGAGGCTGTAAGCATTACGAGTAAACTGTAACCACCACTAACAGCCGTAACAACTACTAATAAACTGAAACATAATGGTAAAATAACCCGTTTCATTTGCTAAGTGGTACCCATTTAATTGAAAATGTATGCCTTTCGCACAGAATTGTACGTCTGTACCTTTACTCCAAGCAGTGTTACACAGTTCCCTGGGAAGCACATACTAAAATCTTCCAAAGAAAAAAAAAAAAAAGAAACAATTTAATAAACCAATATGCATCCAAAATCTTTAAGTTCATTTATATTTGTTTTTCATGTACAAGATCAAGGAAATAAAAAACCCAGAATGAAACCCTGGATACAACAGTTCGATCTGATTGCTTTGGATACATACAGTCTGTTGCAAGGTACTTGAAATTAAAAACAAATGCTCACACGCGTCATACAACAAAATGAAAAAAAGTAAATAAAAAAGTTAAAGTACTAGCATGTACATGGATGTAGTGTATTAGGAAACAAGTTGAACACTGTATTTTTCTGTATTTAAAATAGACATTTAAATCCTTTCCTTCCCTCAAACAGCATTTGCTGTCAAAAAGTCAAACCCAACCCTTCCCCAAGTTACATTCTAAGAGTATTACCAGAATACAAACTATAACTAACAACGTCCCATTACGTCTGTATCACCAAGACTTACGTATGCCACCCTCAGTGATGGTCAGCAGTGAAACTGTCCAGCTGGCACATTTATTGTATTTATACTACAAGCAGGCAGCATACATTTAGGAAAGTAAATGTTCAAAACCCGAAATAGTACAGTGAAATATTGTCAGCAAGAAATTTCATTTCGTAAGAATTACATATGCTTTGAATACTTAAAAGTTCTGCCACAAGCCTGTTTAAAGCCAGAAACTTTTTTTAAAAGACAACTTTAAAAAATAGATTTTGTTGTTGCTGCACTTCATCTGATACATCCTCTGCATTACAAAAATGAAAAGCTTGCAGTGTAAAGAATCACCTTTAACTTCACCATGATTTGGCTCATGACTGAGTAAAGATCTGACCTAAGATTTTGGCAGTTGTTCTACACTGGAAGTATTGTTTCACACAGCACCCTCCTGTTCCAAATCCGTGGCTGCTTTGGTATGGAAGTATATGGAAACAGAGTTTCTGGGGTTTTTTTACCTCTTGAAGATCTTTGAACTGTAACACTTAACCACCTGAAACACCAATGAAAGAGAAAACAAGTTTGTAGCTTCACAATTCTGATGATAGACATCTTACATAACTGTACTAGAAAATGGCATCTGTTTCCGCTGTAACAACTACGGCCTTCAGTTGATGAAAATCAGCGTAGCCAAACAGAAGTCAACACAGGTTAGCTAATTCACACCAGATGAGAACCTGACCTGCTTGGAGTATCTTTTATTATGACAAAACTTAAATGTACAATAGTACAAACTTGCAGCAAATGAACAAACTGCATTTTCTAAACACAATCTAACGATGAGCAGTATCAACTGGATGCATACCAGAGCTCAGATCTGCAGCTATTGTAAATTGTTCTAGCACCAATGGCTTTCAGTTTGTTAGGCCAATCTCGCAGCGTTGACAAGCTGGCCTTATGAGTTGGCATCACAACGAGACGCCAAAACATCTCCAATGCTTTTACCAAAGTCAGTCATGTCACTAAAGATCAAAGCCTTAGGACCGTCTGTTTTTCATTTAGGCTGACAACCTGAAGAAATCCTTGAGAGAGAGACATTAATCGTAATGACAGTAATGTTGGTCAGCCCTGCCCGGTCCCCTGTTTGTTCAAAAGAAATTTCTGCTATCTCAACACTTAGCACTAGCAAAAAATAATTTAAAAAAACAACAAATAACCCCTCCAAAAGAATAAAAGAAACACAATGCCCATTCAGTAATTAAATTCCGTGCAGACACAATTCTGCTGTCACATCTCATTTTCTATTAAAAAACACAAAAAAACCCCATAAAAAGAGCTACTTTTCCCTATGTAATACAACTTCACAACTGTAGGTCTTTGCCTTCCATCTCTTTTTTCAAAATTTCAGTGTGTGTGCTTTTTATTTTCCA
The DNA here is from genome assembly GCA_013398225.1 of Steatornis caripensis. Classification (NCBI taxonomy): domain Eukaryota; kingdom Metazoa; phylum Chordata; class Aves; order Caprimulgiformes; family Steatornithidae; genus Steatornis; species Steatornis caripensis. Next base: position 204,109 of record VZSC01014158.1, read on the forward strand.
TCTTCCGATATCATGTACACCCAGCAGTTCACTGCTGACAACGCAGTTTATCGTATCAAGTTCTTCTGTTACATTTTTTACTGAAGACCTGTGATTCATTTTCTGTGTATCCCTACCCACAGCCACCCTTCCCGGCAAGGATCTTCCTTTGTTACGTAATCATCTGCCTTCCAAACCTACTCTTTATTCCCATCACTTCGTCTCTGACCTTTTCACCTACCTTCACCCAACCAGATGGAGAAAAGCCTTTAGTGAGCAATATTCTGGTGCATCGTTAAGATCTTGTTAAGCGTTACTGGACCTGGCAAACACACGTTTACACTGAGTGCTACATCTCTTCCTCTCTCTACATATCCTGGATTAAGCTTAGAGAAAAGTTTAAATGCTTTTCATAAGAAGACATAATTTTCAATACAAAAAGCTTAAATTCATAGATTATAAATAATATCATTTCAAAATAGTTAAGAATTTTAGGACTTCATTTGCATTTCAGGGGAACTGCAAGCTTAATGTCCTTGATGCCTTCTCAGTCCCAAACCTCTGATAAAGAAGTATTTGTAGGATATACACTAGGTAGAAATACACCGAACACGCCTTCTGTCCTGTACACCAGCTGTGGTAAGTAAGACTTATGAACCAAGCAACTTTACCAGACAAGTCATAATACTGCTTCAGCACTGCCCCAGTAAAGTTACCATCTTTTTTCATGTATACAACTACATGCATTTTGACACTGTCAGTTAAAAACATTACTGAAAACAGTATGAGCAAGGGTTTTTTCCCACTACACATGACATTAACAAGTTGTGCCACATTCTTCAGACCTGATTTTAAAAGTATGTTTTGGCATTTATTTGCCACAGATTTTATATTTATAAAAAATCGTGTGTTCCTGTGTTGCTACAAAATTGTAGTGCTTAATATAATAAACATCAAAAACTAAGATTTTTTAAAAAATGCTTGTTTATAATACATAGCTTTCTTTCTAAAAGGCAGCAGTCAGTACCAGTCTGGTTTACTTTGCAACAATATTGTAGCGTAAAAATATTGCTAAACAATTCTGGTACTTTCAGATTGGAAGTATTTATGTTCTGAAAACTATACAGTAATATACTGAAAAAAGAAACTGCAATAGTACTGTTTGTGCCTTTGCAAATATATAATGAGAATTATTATGGCTGATATGGATCAGATTTAATCTGTATTCCATACAGCACAGTTAGTCACTAAGAAAAAAAAAAAGATTTTTAAAGCTTAAGTAAATTGATAAAAAAAACTTCTGATACTATTGCCATAAACATAGTAACAAAACTGCTCTCCTGGTCTGATGCTGTGCACATTTTTTGAACCAAATGACCTAGTAGTTAGCTTTTGTGATTCATGAAGGGTTTGTGATGTTAAACAATACCTAGGAGATCGGTCAGAGATATGCACAAACACCACTCACTTTCTGTCCTTAAAGTGAAACATTTCCACCTGGTCTGAAAAAGTAAAGAAGTATACAGGTATATAAAGTAGTGTGCTTTTTTTTTTTAAGAGAAAGAAATATGTGTGCATATATGTATTTATATATATACGTATTTTCTATTTAAATTAGTGTCAAATCAAATCCAGGCAGAGATTAAACTACCATAAACACGATGTAAAAAAAAGTCATTAAGGCAGTAAGTCCTCAAGCATCTCTTGAGGATTTTCAGATACTCTATCTCAAGAGGAAAAAAGAAATGCTGAATTGCATTGTAGGCTGATTCAGCATTGAACCATTACAGCCAGGTAAGGAAGGGCTCATTTTTGTTGAGTACCGACTCCACATCGTTGAGAATAGGGATCAAATCTTCTGACTCTAGAGTCCCGAGATCAACATTTGTTCCTGGAAGACAGTCGAGGAAATCAGGGAAACGTGTTTGTTGTGGATTTATGTTCATTGTTGTCTGTGCTATAGTTTCTCCTAGGAAGAGTAAAGAAGAACTTCTGAAATACCAAACTCTTCTTGTCGGTAATTTAAAACAACAAAACTGACATAAAAATTTGACTCCCCCTTTCCCATAAGCCCTTCTGAGCATTCCTATCCTCTACAAATGCTACCTCAAAACTGTATTTGCCTGCAACATGTATATGCTTCTAAGAGTGAATTTCATATGCTTGCTTTGCTCCCAAAAGCACGCAAGGCCCTTTCCAGCAGTGTTCAAAGCTATCACCCTCTGACCTTCCCCTTGGGAAGCACGATAGTTCAGCGTTCACTGGTCTGCAGAGGCAGCAATGCCATCGAGTCTTATGCAAACCCTCTGTCCTGCTCTCTGCACAAGGGTGAATGCTGTCCACGGGGCGTAACTGAAAAAAGTGTTTTACAGCAAGTTAGCTCTGCAACATTCTATTACTTTTTTCATAAATTAGTAATAACAAATACGAAAATCTTTAACAGAGAAACCTTTCACTCTTTGCATCATCCAGAACTTCTGATGACTTCAAAAGGAAGCTTAGGTGAGGAAGCGCTGAGAATTTCACTATCTGGAAAAAACTTGTTGATTTCCTAGTAATTTATTTCAGTCTTTTAAACACAGTATTTATTACATTCTGTTTGAAGGCAAATCCAACTTTGCCACTGTAAAGAGACTTATTAATGAGATTGATCTCCCAGTGTTAGAAAGTGCAGTGATTTGTACGAAGAATGTAACCCAACACCACATTTTTACTCCTCCTACCTTGGACTGTGGTATGAAAACACAAATTAAGGCTCACATTTTCTAACTTTTACTTATTTCGGTTAATATTGGTCTAAGATAAAAGGGTAGAATCTGGACCTAGGTTAAAGATGAGAACCTTCTAGGCACTAAGTACCTTCTAGGCGTTCCTCCCCCAAGACTCAGTCTGTTCTCTTGCATAGGAAAGCCAGAGATTACTGTTCAGTTATGCAATTCTAAAACATTACTGCTTGTAACACAAAGTTATTAGTATCATTATACTTTAAGCTAAATCAGCGTATTCTACCTGTATCCATCTCATCTACGTTGCTGAGGAAATCTTCAGGTGTCGTTGGTATACTGTAGCATCCCAATCCCAAGCCACTGTCTGTACTCTGTTCCCTGGAATGGTATGGCCCACTATAAATTGAAACATGAAAATGCCTCAGTAAAGGTGTTCTGTTTGACATAGTCCCTGATCATGGTATTTGAAAAAAGACAGCACAGTAGGTTAGATATTAAAGTTAAATACGGAGTCATTAAGCCTCATTCTCAACTGTTGGTCACTAATGTGGTCACGCTACACCAGCCCAAATACACAGCAACTGAAGTGAGGCCACTCTTGAATTTTGAAATACACATACTCTCCAGATAAAAACGGTTCTGACAGCCTAAAATACCTGAGTTTATTTATACTTGGGTAGTGTACCAATTCTACCTAGAGTCTTCTGTGTACACCTGCAGTACAATTAAAACCACCCGTTAGCATTTGTTTGATTGTTCTAAGATTCCTTCTTGAAGTACACACGGGAAGATTTCACGCCAGCCACTTGGCCGCTCCCCCTGTTCACAGTAAGTACAAAATAAGATGATATAGGAAACTACTTTAGAGAGACAGCTTTAGAAGTGTGGAAAAGGCAACAGAACCAATTGCCTAATGAATAAGACATAAACTTGCCTGTTCAAGAAAGGATCGGATCCATTATTTGTAATAGGTCTCATGTCTTGTGTCATGGCAGGTGTATTCACAGCTGTCTGAACTGTGGCCATGCTTTCTGAGTCAATGGGAAGTTGTCTGCAGAGAGCAGCTTCCTGGAAAGGCAAATGAATATAAGGGAAGGGTTATTCCAACAGCTCAGAAGTACTGCAGTCCTGTAACAAGTGAACATGTAATGTATGCACATCTTATTTAGGAAAGTAATGCTAAACACTGTAACTGGTGGCTGTTTACACTGGTGTGAAGAAATTCATAATGTAGACAGACAGTGTCTTTCATACCCACCTGTGCCGGCTTAAAACACTCCAGAATCTACTTCTCCATTACCACCACCACAGCTGGAAGCCAGTCCCACAGTTCAGCCAGCAGGCAGATGTGTCTGAGGACTTTCTAATCAGCTTCACACTACAGCAGAGAGCCTGTTCACCTGTTTAAACTAGTCTCACTCTCTTTTGTGATGCAGATCACAAAATGCTTGTACAAATGGCTTTACTGTCCGAGCTGTCACTTTGGCAGCTTCTAGTGAGGGGCAGTGGCAGACAGCCAGGGGAAAGTCAAACCTTGAACAAGCACAACTACCTGCAGAACGACTGCACCTCTATAGCCTTGCTGGCCATGGCGATACTCCCTACAAAATCAAACTACCTACATTGTAACTGTGGACACCTTGTGTGTCACCTCATCATAAACCACTGATAGGTCTGCACATTACAAGTGATCACTGACAGCCTGTCCATGCTTCATGGGCCAGCTAACTCCAGTTGAGGGTTTTCACATGCATACTAGAGCTGTGTAACACTCAAATTACAATTTCAGTTTACTGTTCAGTGAGGCCAAGCTCCCCGAGAGCTGGAGTAGCAATAATAAAGCAGTTTAAAACCTACGAATTTAATCTCCCGTGTATCTAACAGCTTACCTTAAGTGAAATCGCTCTCAGTTTAAACTGGTGCAAAAGAGAGCAAAATCAGGCACTGAAACTACGTGAGTTGCTATCCAATAACATAATCTGCTATATACCAAAGCAGAAGAGTATCAGTTGCAACCATAAAGTACGTTACATGTTAGAAGAAAACCACTGGCTCCAAGACTTTGACCCAATAATCTTTAGAAGGAACCCTCTGCCTAAGAATAAGCATCTGCCTAATGACCTGTCTCATGCACACTGTCTTTAGGATGACAAAGGAGCAATAGCAGCCAAAGGAAACTTGTTCCAGAGCTCTTCCTGAAAGAGAAGTTCTTCTAGCGTTCCGTCTGTGAAACAACCATGACATCTAGTGGTACAGGGGTCTAAACAAAGCTGTTTGGCTCCACGAGGAGGTTCCAAACAAGTGTACTGAAATCTGAAAATAATAAAGCTTTATCCGTTTTTTTTTTACCTATTTTACTCAACCTTATTATTTTTTTTTACGAAATAAGCAAAGGAAATACTTAAATCCTAGTAGAAAACTTTTCTCCACTGAATCATTCATTCATGCTCCCAAGTACAGAAAAGCTTAACATGTTTTTGAGGCTAGACTGGTGCCATTAATGCAACGTTTCTTTTTTAATCAAATTATCAATATATTCACTGATAAATAATAATTTACATTAGATGGTGTCATTAGTAAGTGTTAAGAATAAATAGTCTGAAGATTATTAATAGTTTATGTATGATAGCTTATGCACGTCATTACATTTGTGAAGTGACAATTCTAATGGTGATATTTCTATTTATAATTAAATGAGACGGAGTCCGTCAAAATGTACAAATCTCAGAAAATGGGCAGACTGGCTACATTAACTGTCTACGTGAAAATCCTGAAAGTATTTTTTTAAATATAAGAATAGCAACTGCAGCAACACAAGCAAGGCTAATACTAGAAAGACAGCAAGAAAGAAAAGACGACAGCCAGAAAGAAAGAAATACAGAAAGAGACAGGAAGAGAGAAGAAAAAGAAGACAGATAAAATGAGGCAGGATATTACTTAGCTAGGATTTTTTTTTTTTTGGTTAAAGTCCAATCCAGCAATGACGTTCATGTTTTTGATACTTGGGCAGTGCACTTTCAGAACTCACTGGACATTGTTCCACACTAATAAAGATAAGATCGGAACAGGAAAAGAAAAAGAAAAAAAAGCGCCTTTTCCCTAGTTTGCCAACATGGAAAATACATACTGGTTATCATTCTGGTTGCTATCATTTCTAAAAATCAAATGCTATTACTAAAAATAAAAAAACTGAGAACATCCTATTAAAGATCCAAGTATTTGCCTCTTTCAGAATATTGTGACCAAGTCCTAATTGGATGGAAATTATTTCTCTTTACTACTTTGCACACACGTTAGTGCACTGAAAACACTGCCCAATACCACCCTTTTTTACCATAAGGGTGACTGAACATTGGGACAGGTTTCCCAGAGAGGTTGTGGAGTCTCCATCCTTGGAAATATTCAAAACCTGACTGGATGCAGCCCCGAGCAACCCGCTGTAGTCGACCTTGCTTTGAGCAGGGGTGTTGGACTAGACAATCTCTAGAGGTCCCTTCCAACCTCAGCTATCCTGTGACTCTACGAATCAAAGAATGACCATGTGCGTGCATACATCTTCCTGTTCAAGATAATGCTTTTCTGTTTTGGACAATCTTCTTGGTAATTTCTTGCCACCTGTCAAGCCATTTTTTTTTCAATTACCAGATTGAAATTCAACTGTATTGCTCAATACAACTGCACTGTATCAAACACAAGCCTGAAAATTCCTTGCCTGTAGGAGGTGGCAGAAAATCCTTTCTGTATCCAGCAACTTCTCAATGGATCGTATAGTACAAATTAGCGTCTCAGCTTGCTGGGGACTGTGTATGTGTGCTTTGCCGGGGCAGGGGAGAGCTTGCCAAGCTCCCTGCTCGTGAAAGAGAAAAACTGATCTAAAAATATGCTGCCCAGAAAAATATTAAAGCTGGAAAGTTGATAATAATGACTGACCAGAGAGGACAAAAGCTAACACCAACTGTTCTACTAGAGAGCAGTGCCAAAGAAAATCTATGAAGGAAAAGTCATACTCCTGTAGAGAAGAAAGGCAATTATTTAAGGGTGTTTTTGGTGACAATTAGCAGGTGGATTCACGTCAAGTTTTGAAACTCTTGACTAAAAATGCCAAATGCCTACCGGGCACGATATTCTAGTGCCTTTTGTTTCCAAAACACGTAATGACGTATTGACAGCCTGAAGTTCTATCTGAGTAATTAATTTTACATAACTGTTCTCACTATACTGCTAAAGACAGCTTATTTCTGAGACTAGTGAATTCTATTACTCTGAAAGACTTGTACGCACTCCACAGTCATACCAGAAGTACTGTATTTAAGACAGAAGATGTGTACAAAGCAAGTGAGGAAAGGTTTCTAAACAACATTGAAAATTCCGTACAATTCCACGGGATTGTTTTAAAACACAGACGGAGATAAATCTCTTCTTTATGGAACACATTTAATTAAATGATTATAGGAAACATGAGGCTTTTCTCATTCTTCATGTCGTGCCTTGTTCCTTTGAGCTCATTACAGAAGCACAAACACACCTCTCCTCCCTTAAGTGTACGATTCCTCTGGTAGCTTTCCAAAACAGCAAAACACAAAGCACGAACAGAGATGTCTGAACCTTCAACTGAGTACAAAATGCGGTTGCACGTGAAATCCAAGTGTTGCAAAAAACATAGTGTTGTTCACGAAGGGAGTTTCGCATCTTTAACCCTCCATGAAATAAACGTTCTTCCTCCCGCACTGAGCTGCACAAAAATAGGCGAGAATTTCCTCAAAACTTTTCATTTCTCTTACAGACTGACTAAAAAAATGCTCAGCCAAATAAACAATGCTGACAAGAGAAGAGAATTTCTTACATCTGCTGCTGCTGGCTTGTTCCACCTGGCAAAACCAACCAGCCAAAACTGCACCTGCATTAGCTGAATTTAGGTTAATACAGATACAAAGGCTGCATGTTAAGGACACTCCTCCCGGAACAGCTTGAGTTCCAAGATTAGGTTTATCTAACATGGAGCAAGCCACTCACCTACCAAGGTCAGTATGTTTTTCCAATTGCTGAATGCCCTGGGCACAACGTGAAAACTCGTTATTGCATACGCAGTACAACTGCGCTGAGTGAGCATCCTTAGAAGCCCAGTTCTAACCTCTAGTTGTTTCACGTTACACTAGAAGAACTTCCCGATAATGCAATGTTTGTGCCACTCCAATAAACAGCTATGACCGTACTTGGGACAACTAACTGTAGCTAACAGGAGCTAAGTGACGACAGAACAGGTTTTATTGTGGGCTAGATGCCCAAGTTAAGTGCCGAGGGCAAGCTCATATAGGCCAAGCTGAAACTCGTGCTACTTCAGTGTCACAGTTACTGGCCCTCTAACTGCAGGTTAGCCTATACTTGCTGCAACCATACCTTCTTTTTACAGAATAGACATGGGCACTGCCTTCCTCCAGAAAGACACAAAGGTTCTTCTGTATCATATTGTAAGGGGAAGAACCTAAAACATTGGTAACTTCTGTAACTTACTCCCCACTTCCATGGTAATTTAATTTCCGAAAGTAGCTCAGAATAGACTATTAACAAAGTTAAGAACAAGGGCTCAGAGACTACATTACTCCTATGCATCAGGATGTGTACCCTATGGTCAGTAACATGCACAGTCAGCCATTTGAGAAGGATTTTTGTCAAATGGAAGGTTTTTCACTGAACTGCCTTCCACAAATAGGAAAGCATTGCAAAATGTGCAGTCTTTTCCAGGCACTGGACTTACTGCTCCTGCACAAAGTGCTGTGAGTTTCACATGTATTTGCAGACCTTAATGCTGGCTGGCTGTTTTCTGTCCTGCAGCTGACCTATGCAATCGGGGAATTCAGATAGTGATCTCTTCGGAAAACACGATGCCAACTACTGCTTGGTCCAACAAGGAGAAATTCATACCAAGGTTTATTAATTGTGTCGCCAGACGCAGTAACTGGCCCTCCTAACAGCTAACTGCAGGCCAACAATCCATTCCAGGGGTGTTTAATCTGCTACACGATTTAGACAGCGTGGCAAAGTAAGACAATTTGTGGGCTGAAAAGCCTCCAGCACCCTAAGGAAAGACTCACACTGGCATTTACAAAAACAAAGTTCCTGTCTCTTCTTTCTTGCAAGAAGCACTACATTTATTATAAAGTTACTTGATCTACTCTCACCTGGGGAACGGCATGGCACCTCCTGTGTCTTTATTTCAACATACTGCATGCTGCTTGTAAAATCAATTCAATGTGTACTTCATCATACGCAACAACAGACTCCTGCGTACTCAAGTCGGAGTTAGGCTGGGGAAGCAGAGTACTGGCTCTACCGTGTATTAAAGTGTGCTCCTCCTCTGCTGCTGCCTAATGCAGGTGATTTGTTCAGAAATCACATTACAATTTCAGTACTGCTACAGATGTTAGACGACTTCTCTTCTTTGGTATTATTACAGCAATGGTCAATAGTGATGGATCAATTACACAGCCACAAAAGCTGTGTGACAGCCCGTTACATCCTGTTCTCTATTCTAAGCATGACTACAAGGTTCTTAGGAAGAACATTCAGGAATCTCCTACCCTAGGTTAAAAAGTCTGGCAAAAAATACCAGAGCCTTCTTGCAGCCCTGTATACAGCAATACTAGAGTTGCCAGCAACACTAATAGCCTCAGCCATTCTAACGAGCAATTAGTGCTCAGAAGCAGGAGGGGCCTCCTGTTGGCCACCAGAGACAATCCTTAGCATTTACTGCAAAAAGGACCAAATTCCCATGATGATCTGCTTGGCACTACAGCATACGCTATTTTCAAAGCCCGGGGGGGATTTTCAAAATAAACAACAAAACAAAATAAATTTAAAAAAGCCCACAGTACTCTGACATCACAAAGGCGTGTCAAAAAGCTTCATCAGTGGTTATTTGCAAAAATCTTGAACAGCTTCAAAGCACTGCACTGAGTTGAATTATTCACTGCCTCTGAACACAATTCTGACCAAAACTCCTTTTTAGCCGTATGCCTGACAAATGTAGATATTCACCGCCACATTTCCTGGAATTCTCCTTGGCAGAACTGAACCGAGCTCCATGATTAGCTGCCAGTCATTTCCAGCTGGGGGGGGATGAGTGAGGGAATTTTTACTGTGAGTTTTCATTGCTAGTCACTGCACTTCCTTTTCTGCCAGTCCTCATACTTACTGGAAAGTGAGGTATCTAGATATTGCCCGCATCATCAATAAATCGGACTACGGGCCAGTCTGCGCAGGGGAAAGAGCACACAGCACAGCATTTTTCTGTTCTGTTCAGGCATTTTCTGTTCAGGCCAGCAAGGCTCTACTCTGCAAGGATAAAACAGCAATAAATCTTCCTCGGCATCCCCATACACTGCTCCTTCTACAGCCTCTTTTGAGCCCCTGTATCTTTCCGTGCACATACTTACAGAATAGGATCGGGGGACCAGAAAGGAGCCTCTGAGAAGTGTTGCCTTTTTGTGACTGTTCGTACCCTTCCAAACAAGGTGCGAGACAGCACTTGCGCACATAAAGAAGTGCTGAGCATCTTCCCCGCAGGACCCTGTCAGAGATTTGTTACTGACATCACCTCTAACTACTTCAATTTCCAAGAAGCTCTTGAGCAGCAAGCAGATTCTCCCTTTTCCTTTGAAAAGCTGACAAAACCAAATCAGTAAGAAAATTAACTCTTTCCAGAACGACAACACTGAGTAAGGAAACGTTTAAACAGAAGCCATCATACTGGTTTTCTGAAATGCTGCCCTTCTTGCCCAGTCTGCAGTTCCAGAGGCTTTACCAACTAAACGAAGAGGTGGACAAAGAAGGAAACAAATTCCCGAAGCAGAGAGCTTCCAGAACCGCGTATTCCTCCCGGCTGGGTGTGCTGCTCCACCCGAGCAGCTGCAGCCAGGAATGGCTGTGGGAAGCCAGCAGCTGCTGCCAGGCTGAAAGGAGGTTTGTGACCCACCGAAAGAATTCCTCCCCTCTCACTCAAACTCTCTGCACCTCCTCGCAGTTGCTAGCAGCAGTGTGCACACTTACTCAGCATTTTTCCCTTAGCTAGGTTACACAAGAAAAGCAAAAGCAGCAGTGAATGGGCAGGGCAGGAGTAACTGTACTTGTACACTGACTCCGGAGGGATTTGCCGCATTCTTCTCAGCTGCCAGGGTTCAGGAGCGCTCAGGTTACTGGTGGGAGGTTCACAAAGTTCTGTTAGGAAGGACAGATTTTGCATCTTGCTTTCCTTGGGTGGGAAATACGTTGTTCCCTAAGAGCTACACCAGTTCTGAAAACTTCAGTAATGTAAAGTGATACTGTCCTGCTTTATATAATGTGGAGCTCAAACAAACACCATAGGTGCAGGATGGTACTGGGCATAGTGAGTTGGAGGCTTGATTAAGCGCGGCACAGCTGCAGAGTGTTGGGCATGTATTAGTTTCAAAGTAAAACACAGTCAGCAGAGCAGAACAGGCAAACCAGCCCTTGTGTTAACAAGCACAACTGTTCCGAAGCTTAATTTGCTCTTGTCCTGAAGCAAGAACAGAGCCAAAGAGAGTAAAAATAGCTAAACACGTTATTAGCACAATGACAATTATGACTAAGCTCATACCAGATATCCCCACTCTCTTCCCACACCCATCTCTATTATGTTGTGAGCTCTCGATCGTAAAGAAGGTGGTATGCGAAAGACTTCAGGATCACTGCTCAGGTCAGAGACCACCACCGTGAACACAGCTCTGCACACACAGGTAATGAATCGTAACGTAACTCCCCAAAATTAAGGGTAATGGAAATTGAACACTGGCAGAAGACATTGGTGTCTGCACAGTTTCCGGACTCACGTCTGAACCGTGAAAGTCAAATTCAGTCCTGATATGAGGATGTAAAAAAAATAAGAAACTTTAGTGGAAGAGTATCTGCCTTTCACCCCTGTTCTAGCAAGAGCGCTGAGCGCCTGCTTCACTTTGAGCATGTACGGATATTCACCAAAGACAATGGGAATAACCACATGCAAACACAGGCAAGTGTCGCTGCAGGAGCTATGAAAGCACATAATTTTAATGCCTTTTTTTTTCAAATGCATCTAGGTGGTGGTGTACAGTTTCAAAATGTATTAATGAATTTTTTGTTAATTACTTTTGTTAAGCAATTATTGCTTTAAGTTGTACACATACATTTAGAAAAGAAGGAAAAAGGGTAAAAAATATAAATGAAGCAAATATATTGTTGTAAAGTGTATCTACAAATATTCTCACTAATGTTTTTGTGACACTACTCGTCAGACACCCATTTTCTCTTTGTCATCCATCTCTTTGTTACAAAAGCCTACTATTTGGTCGTATGTACATTCATCCTGTATTTGGTCTTTCCGTCTGCACAAGATGAAGTTATTAAGGTTCCACTGGTGTAACTGGCAAGAAATTTGACTTATAGTTTGTACATGGGGAGAACAGTACAATTGTATTCTTCTTCTTAGAAGTCTGTATTAGTATAAACACCCACATCAAACTGCATTTTCTGTATAAGAAGGAAAAAAAGCACTTTTGATACAATCCTAATAACCTTGAATTTGGTGAGTGATTGTAATAACGTCTATTATTACTTTTTGAAAAGTGATGTTTTGGTAAAATGCAATTAAATTTATTTGTTCTGAAATAAAAGCATGGAAAAAGAGCATCTCAAATTCTCAATCGTTACAAACATTAAAGACCTTTTCTTCCATTAATTTTACTGAGATTGTATGTTTCAAAAACCCCAAACCCCAACATATTTAGCAAAACCAACATTCAAAGGCTGCAGAGGGAAAGCCAAAAAGCTGGCCATTAATTTGAGGTTTTCATGACTGCTGCCTCTGAAAGACGACAAATCCTTTGTGAGCACATCTCCCTCTGGTAAATCTGCTCTGATCATCCAGGTCTCTATTTCAGACGTAAAGCTTTAAAAGATGTATGTGCTCCTTTCTTTGCTACCCACAAAGTCTTCCTGAGGTCACGGAGATGCTCCAGTCTGTTTCCATCACTAATGTGTTTTTCCTCAGCCATTCTCCTCCAGACTTGGAAGAGAAAGTGCATCACTCCTCATGTACTTGCAGCTAGTCAACCTATGACATATATTCTGCTGCTCCTCCTCACAGGGCATATAAGGGTGAGGATTTTTCTTAGGCTTCTTTTCGCATTTTACACAAGTCACTAATGTTTCAAAACATTACAGCAACTTACGGCTCTCTAATAAATCATCAGAAAAGTTCAGCCAATTGGCGTCATTAGCCCAGTAACAAACATGCTTCTATCTGCTGCAAAGAAATGTTGTACTGTATAGCTAAATACAGTATAAACAAATGTCACCCTAAAATAACCATGGATTATGGTACAATCCCAAAGGCAAAAGGACTGAAGGCATGAAATGATAATTCCACAAAATAATTGTTTCCACAGAGGATGGAAGTAAGGATGGGTAACCTGGGAGAAATACAGAGACATTGTCCGAGCACAAAGGGATGAGGTTAGGAAAGCTAAAGCCCAGACGGAATTTAATCTGGCTAGGGGAGTCAAAGACAACAAGAAGGGCTTCTGTGAGTACCTATGTGGCAATAGGAAGGCTAGGGAAAATGTGGGGCCACTGCTTTTCGTATGAGGAGAGGCTGAGAGAGCTGGGACTGCTCAGCCTGCAGATGGGAAGGCTCGGGGGGATCTCTCCAATGTACAGAAATACCTGAAGGGAGGGCGTGACGAAGATGGAGCCAGGCGCTTTCCGGTGGTGCCCACTGACAGGACCAGAGGCGATGGGCACACACTGACACATGGGAGGTTCCCCCTGAACATCAGGGAACACTTTCTCACTGTGAGGGTGACCGAGCACTGGCACGGGTTGCCCAAGGAGGTGGTGGAGTCGCCATCCTTGGAGGTATTCAGAAGCCACCCGGACATGGTCCCGGCCAACGGGCTCTGGGTGACCCTGCTCGAACAGGAGCGTTGGACCAGACGACCTCCAGAGGAGCCTTCCAACCTCAACCAGGCCACGATTCAGTGACTGGTTTCTGCTACTGACATAGATCTCTATTTCAGTTTGTAATCTTTAATGACAACTAGACAACCGTGCCAGTTGTCGTNAGAGGCGATGGGCACACACTGACACATGGGAGGTTCCCCCTGAACATCAGGGAACACTTTCTCACTGTGAGGGTGACCGAGCACTGGCACGGGTTGCCCAAGGAGGTGGTGGAGTCGCCATCCTTGGAGGTATTCAGAAGCCACCCGGACATGGTCCTGGCCAACGGGCTCTGGGTGACCCTGCTCGAACAGGAGCGTTGGACCAGACGACCTCCAGAGGAGCCTTCCAACCTCAACCAGGCCGCGATTCTGTGATTTTGTGAAAGTTACCATTTTTAAAGGTACTTAAAACTGTAACTGCAGCGTTTACAAGGCCACTAATAATAGTGTTATTCTTGGTAAAATGTACTTTGTTCACACTGTTCCTGAGAGAAATAGATTATTTATTTTCCCTAAGGAAGCTGATTAATATGCCATGCAAAACACAACATCACCAGTGGAATTGTCCGTTAATAGAAGAAACACCATTGTTAAAACCTATTTCCTTAGGGCAGTGTAAAGGAAGTTACGTATCTATTTTGTACAATATGAGTCATTATATAGAGCTGAAGCTTGAGAAATAGAACAATAAACAAAACATCCACAACGAACCATCTCTGGTATTAATGTAAGATGTGAACGTTATTTTATTTTAATTCAAAGGCAAAGGGTGCAAGTTACAGAGTTGGGATCAGAGTCAAGAACAACTCCCTATGTTCTGCCCTTATCTTCAGTGAAGCATGAACATGGCTTGCTACTACGCAAACCAAGTTAAACTGAGAATTAGTAAGTGTAGTTGCTCTAGATTTATAAACAGATGCAGAACAGAATTTGGTCCTTACACCACTATTACAGCTGGTAAGAAAGACACCGGGCCTGTAACTCCTGACAGATGGCCATTCTGTGTTCTGTTGAATGCTAGTTTAGAGAAAAAAATGAAATGTTCTATTTATATTAGCTTTTCGGTTACCCTTACCCAAAACAATCATTAATCTCGACACAAAGTAACAGAGCTTCTAATTGTACTTGGTAAAATTCTGGATGCATTAAACTAAAGGCTCTTGAACAAAACAAAAGAGTACCCTTGGTGTTACCTGCCGCAGTAACTCCTCCTGACGCATCCTAATTCGCTCCCTCTCCATCTGGATTCTCTGGAGCCTCAACTTCTGCTGCTGCTGTTGCTGTGTGGTCAGTGCACTGGGCAAGTTCAAAAGCCCTGGCTGCGCAGTCTGGGGAGGACGACTCTGCTGCGACATGGCTGCGCTGGGTGTTATTTGGTGCTGGTGATTCATGACTGTGGGAAAGAAAATACATCACGGCTCGTTAAGTAGAATTGTACTTTAAGAGAACAGAAGGCCTAGGACACGTTGCTCATTTACAGTACAGAGTTATTAGAATTACTGTATTTCAAGTGACTGAGACAACTGCTCCATCCAGCAAGATCTGGTGCCCATAATGGCTTCATAAACCATTTTTAATGTTCATGTGTACAAAACATCAATACTTACAATACAGCAAGTATTTATATTCATCCTGGTGTTCAAATATTTACCTAAGGGTAAGTAGTAAATGACATGCAACTTTTTTTCATCAAAAGTTCCTCTACAAATGTGTGCCTATAAAACGCAGTAAGCTAGTAAAAATGTTTTCAGTCTTAAAATTTTCTTTATTGACAGACCTAAATGAATTATTGTAATAATTACCAGCATAAATAATGATCTCTGTGTGTGTTTCCCGCCACTATGAAGGAGATAACACACTTTTTTCAGTGACATGCAGATGAGAGACGCTGCAGTTCCAGTTAAGAAGCAAACTTCGCAGGAGGTCCTGTTCCCTGGCAAGCTGGGGCCTTCCTGTGTTATCATGGATGAGCTACAATCTGTGGGTACTCAACTATGTATGAGGGTTAATATTATTTTTGTATTTTGTAGAAGTGTTTTAAGCACTCCTTACCTCACAGGTACTCACACGTTACAGCAATGAAAAGCAGCTGGAGAACTGTAACTGAAGAAATAAAGTGCATCTAATGATCCAGCAACAAGCTGGACCCTCAGAAGTTACGAAAGCAGCACAATAAAAAGACACCAGAAACTATCAGAAGCTACATCTTTTCATAATATCCTTAACATACTTTCATTTCACAGACTCCTAGCACGGCGGGGGCTGGCAGGGCCCTCCAGGGATCCCCCAGTCCAGCCCCCGCTAAAGCAGGTGCCCCCAGCGCAGGGGGCACAGGGACGTGTCCAGGCGGGGTTGAATCTCTCCGCAGAAGGAGACTCCACAGCCTCTCTGGGCAGCCTGGGCCAGGGCTCGGGCACCCTCACGGCAAAGAAGTTCTTCCTCACGCTCAGGGGGAACTGCCCGTGCTCCAGTTTGTGCCCGGTGCCCCTCGTCCCGGCGCTGGGCACCACTGAACAGAGCCTGGCCCTGTCCCCTGGGCACCCGCCCTTTAGATAGTGATGAGCACTGAGGAGATCCCCTGCCAGCCTTCTCCTCCCCAGGCTGAACAGCCCCAGGGCTCTCAGCCTCTCCTCACAGCACAGATGCCCCACTCCCCTCACCACCCTCGCTGCCCTCCACTGGGCTCCCCCAAGTCGTTCCCCGTCTCTCCTGAACTGGGGAGCCCAGCCCTGGCCCCAGCCCTGCAGATGTGCCCTCCCCAGGGCAGAGCAGAGGGGCAGGATCCCCTCCCTCCACTGCTGCCCACACTCTCCTCAGTGCCCCACAGGATCCCCTCGGCCTTCCTGGCCCCGAGGGCCATGGCTGGCTCACGGTGACCCTGCTGTCCCCAGCACCCCCAGGTCCTTCTCTGCAGAGCTGCTCCCCAGCAGCTCAGCCCCCAACCTGTCCTGGCGCGTGGGGCTGTTCCTCCCCAGGGGCAGGACCCCGCCCTTGCCCTCGCTGGACTCCATCAGGTTCCTCTCTGTCCAGCTCTCCAGCCTGCCCCAGTCACACGGAATGGCAGCACAGCCTTCTGGGGAGTCAGCCGCTCCCCCCAGCTTTGTATCGACCACAAACTTGCTGAGGGTGCGCTTTGCCCCTTCATCCGGGTCGTTGATGAATACGATGAACAGGAGTGGACCCAGTACCGACCCCTGGGGAGCACCGCTGGTCACGGGCATCCAACCAGACTCTTTACTTTTTCAAAGCAGGTGAAATGCAAGGAAAAGCTAATTAAATTGAATCTGTACCACATCCATAAATAAAAAAGCAAAGTAGTGAGAATCACTGGTAACTTTTCTTGATAGATGTCTTTGTCTCTTTTGAACACTGACCTTGTTTCCAAATGGCCTCAGCCATTCCGTGTTTCAGGATGCAGTCAGTGTAAAGTTAGCTGTCTGAGTTCACAGTTTGAGAATTACTTTCAATAGCACAACAGTGTAATTGCATGTCACTGATACATTATGCCAGTTTCATTATCAAACTCAGCAAAAATCTTTATCAATCTTGTACTGAAAGAACTGCTCAAGCTCACTGCTGCTTTAAACAGTTACATCAGGCAAGAATCGATTTTAATGTGTTCTTAAATGCAAGCCTGTATAAAATTAATGCAAAAAAGATGCCAAGTTCAGGCCTGGCATAACTCCTCTCAGGAGTTACATAAATCAGGTAAGGCTGAATTTACAATTCATTATTTCATTTCCAAATGAAACAGGTCTAATACATTGGAGATTAAGGTGTCTGATTTTAGACCTGATTTAACACAACAGAGGGATCTGTAACTCTCTCGGGAGTTGTGGCTATGCAAGCACCATATTGTATAGTACATGTCTTACAAAGAAAACCAAAGTAGTCTTTTGCACATTTGATTATCAACTGAAACCTTATCTGTTCAGATTTGGAAATGATCTGCTAATTCCGCACGTTTGCTAGGATATTCAAAAGGTCTGTCTGTGGAATAACTCCATAAACAGCAGCTGAGAAATGAGACCTTTTGTAAGCAAACCTGATTTATACTCATGCAAACCAGTTAAACCCTTTCACTCGCAGACAGAGGTTGCTGCTCAGACAGTTAATGTTGCTTAGATTGTTAATGTTACTTCAATGAACATAATCTTTTCTGGTCTAATTCAGAAACTATACATCAGAGCAGAATTCTCTGTTGGATGGGCATTTATTTATTCACAGAACTGTTATGAAAAATATTGCAAGTCTTTGCGTAGCTCCACAGTCGCTCTGATAGCCATGCCACAAAGCTAAAACAACCATTTGGCACCTCTGACAGCAGGTATCACTTGGCTGTGGAAACAGAACCACCTCTTCTCTCTAGAAATGTTTCCCTCTTAGTAATAGCCTTGGGAAAAAGAGGAGGAAAATGAGACAGAGAGGGGAAACTGCATAACCTCTGCTTGTACCTCCTTTTTATTTTTGAGTAAAATGTATCAGTTCCCAGCAAGGGAACTTAAACCCTTTCCTGAATGGTGAACAGTTCCTTCTTTTCCTTCCCCACCTTCACATTTCCAGTAAAAAACACATACAGTACCTAAAGCCAGCCTGGATTACAAGTCGTAGCCATACCAATTTACAAATTAACTGACATTTTTTCAAGGATTTTTTCACTAATGGGGCAACAGCCTAAGTAAGAAAGCTCTTCTCTTTCAACAAGAACACCCCAGATACTAAAATACTCTCTAGAAGAGATACAGTGTTTTTCTGTCCAAAGGACTAAGATTTCTGTCTTCCTTTTTATCTTTCACTCATTGTTCTTACCGCGTAAGAACTGAAACCTCAGCTCATTTCTATGCTTCTCAGACCCGAACATACTTATGCTGTGTACGTGTCTGACCTTGACTGATACAGCACAGCAAGCACTGTTACAAGTGTGCGTTGGAAGAAAGGGGCTGATGATTTTACAGCCTGGATCAAACGTATAATAATGCCCATATAATGCAAAATGCTGAACTTAACTCACTCTGTCAGTTCCAAGTTGAAAAAAATATTTGAAAGGCTGACTATGCCAGCCAGCTTTCTGCCAAATCAGGCACCGTCTTGTCTTTCTGCAACTGGAGTAAGGCAGGTACACGGGCATTAGGCCAGCATAAACTTTGCCCTGCTTTGTTTGACAGAAATACTTGCATGTGCTCACATCAGATCCGAATCAATTTTTTCCTTCTGGGTGATCCAGTATCACACAGGTCTGGCATGAAAGACTATGGAACCACTTGAGAGTGCAGCTGCATGACTTCATGAGACTGCAGCTGCATGACTGCAGCTTCAGTGGCAAATCCATCTCAAGAAATAACTGAAGTTAAAAGCAGCCCTGCAGTAATACAACCTTTTCACAGATTCGGTTGATGTGTGGTCCACAAACAGCTTTATCCGCCTGAATGACATCATGCTTCCACACGAAACCAGAGTGTTGCCGTTTATCACCTCTTCCACACCCAGCTGCTTGTTCCTGCCCGCATGCCACCCTTTTACTGAGCTGGCAAAAGCATTTCTGTGGCCACATGGCAAAATAAAAATTCCCTAAGGATAAAAAGAAGGTATTTTCTGGCTAGATCAGTCCCCAGCAAAAGTAACTGGGTAGCCACGAAAATGCTTATGTGCAACCAACGCAGGAATCCAGGTGGGGAAAATAAGCTGGTTCCAGGAAAGATGGACCAAAGCCAGCACTGATCAGTAACTCTTCAGTGGTAAAAACTCAGACAGGTTAGCAAGCTGTAGGGGAAAGGTAGGAATGAGAGCTGGGTGCAGGAATCAAACCACTTTCATAACGGGAAAACAGTATATGGAACGACATTTTAAGATACAGTGAATCTAGTCTTATTCACATTAGATAAGTAAAAAATATTGTATGTACAATTATATAAATTATATCAGTGTAAATCTGGTGTTAAATTGCCAGGACCATAAGCACTGAGGCAGGAATTTAACTCTTCTCATATGCATAAGCATGTGCTTAAATTTTTGGCATGTCGATGGTTGAGTGAATAGAACAACCATGCTAAGCATCCAGGCTGGCTGAAGGATTATCACAATATAGTAAGTTCTCCGTAAGAAAACTGGGTTCATCTAAGCAGCACATGCAAATGACAAAACCAGGCAATGTTAAGTAAAGATTAATAGCCTGTACGGTGTGTCTGGGATACACTCAGGGCTAGCATGTGAGTTGTCCTACTATCTGTCATGGCTATTTGTTGCCTTTGCTATATAAAATACTCCCTTCTTCATCAGCTGATGTGAACCCGTGTTGTATCACAGCTGAAATTATACGTGCAGGAAGGCAAAACGCAAGACAGTATGAAAATACTGAGGAATACTTCTTCCTGAGCTGTGGTCCCCAATAACCCTCCAAGCAATTTCTTCTCATGGGGACAGACAGGACATTTTGGTCCAACGAACTCTGTATTTTGGAGTAAATTACTTTTCTTTCAGGCAATCTATCCATTGTTATACACCATCAAGGAACTACATGAAGCTCAGTACAACAAGTAAAGTAAGCATTCCCACACCTTGACACTAGGAGTACAGAAATTGCATCACACTGAATCTCCTGCAAGTCAAGTATGCTGTAAGTATGTGATCATATTTCTAAGAAACAACAAAGATCCATTCTACTTCCAAAAAAAGTTATTTGCATCATCTGGGCTTAATAGTGCTATAACTACAGCAAAGTTTTACAAGTTTCAGTGCAGGAGATGCACAGAAGGCAGAGGAATTGGTCGGAGCCATCCCAGCCAATTCCACCACCTGCATTATTTGGCTCTGCTCCTCCTTCAGTCAGTGCCTTTCTCCTCAGAGGTCTGTAGGTCTAAATCTCTGGACACAGGCACACCAGAAAACAGATCTGTTCAAAACTATCACTAATTGGAACGGCTTTTAAAGAACCGTTCGTTTGGATCATACAGACAAACTTACTGAAGGTCATTTGAACCCACTGACACCACATTTTTCTCCAGCATACAGTGCTTCAAGGGAAAATGGGATTCAGGTAACTCTTCATTCAGTTAGAGTACCAGACACCTACTTTCGTAGCA
Source organism: Steatornis caripensis (assembly GCA_013398225.1). Lineage (NCBI taxonomy): Eukaryota > Metazoa > Chordata > Aves > Caprimulgiformes > Steatornithidae > Steatornis > Steatornis caripensis. The sequence goes on from VZSC01014158.1 coordinate 224,887, forward strand.
GCCCAAACCGGATAGACTCAGAAGCTTTAAGTGTAGAGGAGTCATGTATCTGTGCTTTCAAACAAATACAGATAGTTCTGTCAAGGTATCTGGATGGACTATGTTTATGATAAAGCCTAACTTAAAATGGAACATTAAATTGATATGGTGATAAAATCAATATTATTTTTAAAACTTCATTCAAAAACCAGTTTATAAATACACGGATGCTAAGGCCCAGGTTGATGCTGCGTAACAGCATCATTCCACTTGAGTTATTCTTGAGTGCAATCATGATACCGTCCCATAAGCAAATTCAGGGCATATACGGTCTACTTTTGTGAAGTTAAATCTAGTTTTCAGGTGTATGTGTGCACACATATAATGCACATTAAGTTACTCTAACCTAGCTCAAAACAAATATTAACTGGAAATAAAAATAGTATAAAAACCACAAGACTGTTAGGCAATTCTTTTTTAGTATCTATTATAGAAAACAAAATGAAACTAAAAACTGGGGCATTCTGCAGCACTTCCCACAACAACTGCTGCATTCAGCTGCTCTAAAAATATATCCCAAGGGTCAAAATGTTACATGTACAGTAACAAAACAACTGACTCTGGGAACTAGCTGAAGACTGATTAAATCATGGCAGATTTGCAAGTACTCTTTTGCATTGGTTCCACTGAAAGGCATTGGAATGATTATGGGCAGGACTTCAGTTGATGTGTTGGGCTTTTCTATACCAGCAGTTCTCATGCAATGGCATGTGGAACGCATCCTCTGCGAAACAGCCTGCCCAAACAGTCCTCCAGACTTCTGAAAAGCACCACCCATCACCGTCCTGAGAGCCACTAAGCCTGGGCTGTATGACAAGCAGCATAAACCATGAGGTAAGACATGCTGGGCACGGAAGAGAAGCGTTTGCTCCTTTCGCCCTCAGTCACTAGCCACCCTGATAGCCACTTTCCACAGCACAGTTCCTGGCCCATGTTAGGTGACGTGGGCACCACAAAACCCCACATAGTTTGTGCAAATACCCACAGGCAGCAGATAAATCCTTCATATGTGTCATGTTTCCCTGCTTGCTCAGTTCCCCGTCATCCTCCTCATTGTGCAGGAAACCAGCTGACTCACTGGCCTCACACTGATGTAACTTCTTGCGCTCGATGAGGTTGTGTGTGAACATGCACACGTGCTTGCTTCCTTGCGACTGGGTCGTCACACTAAGCAACACATTTTCCAGGACCAGAGAGGGGTGCAGAATGTACTACTGAGGAGGCGGAGTACAATAAAAAGGGGTCAAAGAGCTGTTGCCTGCAGAAGAGCACCGCTGCTGCAGCTGCGCTAGACAGTACTCTGCAAACACAGAATCAGCAATATAAAGATTACACTTTGTATACAGAACAGACCACCGAAGATAAAAATGAGAAAAGTGTGGGAAGATTTTATCACCTCGCTGGGAGAAGTGTACAAAAATGAATGGGACAGGATTACTGGGAATAATCCCCCAAACTAGTACAGATGTAGCAGATGCACTACGGAGACGGTAACTTATGGGTAACCTTACCTACATGAAGAGTCCCTGACTCAAGACAGGAAACATTCACAGAAAGCATGACTGTGGCTCTCAGGAAAACAATACAACTGATAGCAAAATGTTTTCAAGTTCCAGGGAAAATCTAACTGAAACACCCAGGAAAATTAAGGAAACAGTAACAGCCAGTAGTGTGGAACAAGTGTACTGGCTCCGACTAAAGGAGCTGAGAATTAAGAAAGATGCAGGCTGACCAAGAACGTAGTTTGGTAAGCACAGGAAGACAGCGGTGAAAAATCCCAGAATGTACATAGCAGTCAAAAAACTGTGGGGAACAGAAACACTTTAAAATTTCTGGTGCCAGAGATACCCTTGGGCAGACATCTCACAGTGCTGTGTAAATGTAGTGATTGTCAGTATCAGTCATTTTCAGCAAAGTCTGCAATTGCACAAGCAAGTCCAGTACTTCTGATATTAAGCAATCCAAAGACACTGTATGGGCACCTAATTTACCCAAGACAAAAGTTCTTCCTGTTTACGGTGCTAAGGACAGCATCCAGCATTGACATCCTCCAGATCAGCCAGGAGTGAAATACAGTGAATTTTCCACTTATTGACTCTATGGCTTGTTCAGAGTGCAGATTAGTTGTATTCCATATGCAGATCAGTAGGAGCTGCACCCAACAGGTGTGGATTAGTCGTGTGCTACATCCAGGGCCAGTCTGGGGCTAGAGACAGCTTTATTACCTGTAGGTGGTGCAAAGCCCACACTAGTAAATCTTCTGAACCTTGCGGAAAGCATGCGGGCTTATCTTTGCAAGGTGCTTTCCGAATCAGGTGTTCTGGAGAGTACAGCACAGAGGAGCCAGTGTGTCATCCAACATGACTTCTCCGGAGGCATGTAGATGCCATTTGATCCCCAAGTCAAGTCTCCTGGAACCCACAGACTGCAGTGCAGAGGCACCCACTTCATTTTGTGGAAGTGGGTTAGCACCAGCTTTGAGAGGATCATTATCAGACCTGGGCTAGATCTTCATACGATTTCAGATTTGGGATTCACTGCAAAATGCTCTCAAGATAAAGACAGATGACTATGCTACTCGAATGCAAACAGGCTTATACTGAAACCTGCAGCTTCCTGCATCAACAGCTATCATCTCTGAGAAACTCTGAACTCAGAAAATCAGAAGACCTAAAGAAATGTCCAGGTCAAAGAACATAAAGAAAGTCTAACGATAAATGATCTTTCCGCGTTGCCTGCAAACCTAGCGGCAGCGGGAATACTTGAGGCAAATGATGCATCGAAAGGAAATGCGGTGATGTTAAACACAAAGCCAGAGGCACAGAGACAGGCACTGGTATTGCTGACGTGAAACCCGCAGCAATCGTAATCCTTCTAAACGAACTGTCAGCCCAGAAATCCTGCAGTTTGCAAAGCAGTTAAAGGTACTGAATGATGCTTCAGAAAACCTAACGCAGTAGTGCTGCACGAGCTGCAACCAAAAGTATTTGCCATTGGGGTTCTGACAGATGGGGGAAAGGGACTTCTTGGTGAACGGAGCAATTCCACTAGGAAGACAGCTGGCTACAAGGCTTTGAGATGTTTGGCAGAAATCTGCATGTGCTGTACAATGTGTGTGAGTACACAAAGTAAATCAACAGTTCGGGGCTTACTGGGCATAGGTGGTTCAATATAGTGCAAACATGCAGTAAGTCCATCCACAGGTTTTGAAAATGGCAGTTGTCCTGCTGTGACAGATTGGGCCCCCCACCAGCCAGCAACTAAGCCCCCACACAGCAGTCACCCAGATTGTCCCCCCGCCAGCTCTTCCAGCGAAGAGAGCTGGAAGAGCAAAAGAGAAAATCTCGTGGGCTGAGATGAAGACAGTTTAATCTAAGTGAGGCAAAGCTGCGCACACAAGCAAATCAAAAGAAAGAATTATTCACGAGAGATGTTTAGCTGCTTCCTGGAAAGCTGGTACTCAGCACATCGAAGGCTTACTTGGGAAGACAAATGCTGTAACCATGAACGTCTCCTGTTCCTCCTTCTCTCCTCGACCTTTTATTGCTGAGCATGGCATCATATATGGTATGGCATATGCCCTTAGATAATTCAAATCAGTGCCTCGGCAGTGTCACCTCACAGTTTCGTGCGAACGCCCAGCCTGCTTGCAGTGTGGAGGGGAAACAGTTGGAAAAACCAGAAAGCCTCAACACTCTGCAAGCTCTGCTCGGGCACAGCCAAAATGCTGGTGTGTTACCAACACTGTTGTAGTCACAAATCCAAAACACGGCACCATAGGGGCTGCTATGAAATTAACTCCATCCCAGCCAAGCCCAGTACAAACGCAGGGTGAGTGCACAGCACGTGTACAGCAAACCAAATGCTTCTGTAAAATACTTTCTGTTCCAATGCAGTGCAACTGATCTGATGTCCTCTTCAGTACCTTTCAGCCAGGATGCTGGAAACTAGTAATTCAGAAGGAATTTCAAAACAAATCCCTAAGCTCTACCTGAATTCAAGTCCGGGTAAAAAAGAAAACCGCATCTGGGGGCAACTGGACGTACTGCAGCTCCACGGAGCTGGCTACTCTGCTGGAGAGGAGACTGCAGGTGTTTTCTAATGTCTCAAACCTTCTGACTGCACAGGGAGACTATGACAAGGTACATCTGTGAATACACCAAAATACACTACTGAGTGATTTGTGTTTTTCTACACACGAAAAATTACTTCATCCCATACCAATCTTATCACAGAAAACACCTTTACACATTGTAAAGTCAAAGGATCTGGCTCATATTGGTCCTGTGTATGCACACTTCATGACAGAAAATATGATTGTTTCCTTTCACTGTGGCAAAAAATCTGGAAGTTTCCAATGTATGTAGTCCTGGAATGATACAATTAGTACGTCTGGACCTTCCACAAGATAAACTAAAACCAAGGTTCACATTTGCTGCAAACCTTTTTTGTGATTTGTTTTTTGTTGAAAATCATTACATATTTTTACTTAACCCATGCTTACAAAAATGTCACTGAAGTTTACAAATCCGTGCAAGTTAAAACAGTGCCCTAGACAGGACAATTCCAAGAGTAAGTATCAATAGACCAGCTGATCCTTGCTGTTATCAATCTCTAGTTTATACACCAATTGATAATGAAGTGTGCTTTTACAGGTAATTACCCACACCTTTCTTAGACATTTTCTTTACAGCATCAACACCATTAAAATCTGTGGTCACATCTGTCTCCCATATAATTGTGCTAACACCTACGATCACTTAAAAGTGCTTCCCTCTTCTTTCTCTATCCCTCTACCCCTCCATGTTTTCTATGCACAACACTAGATCTAACATCAGGTAGGTCTGATCCTGCAATTATATGTACGTGGGCGAAACTCAGCATCCAGGTGGAACTCCAGTCTCCTCAAAAGAAGTGTGGGAAAGTATGGTGATACAGCTATTACAAGACAAAGACTTCTCACTGCTTTTGCATTTTTCACTGTGTGAGTTCTTCAAACAACAAGAAAAACATACTTTGAAATGAACAGTAACCGGCTTTTCTTTAGGGTAGAGCTGCAACAATGTACATGGGGAAAACAGAAAAATATAGTACCTGGAATACCTTTAAGCACATTTGATATGTCTGACATTGTCTAGATTTCAATTAGTAGTGAAGCTTTAAATACACTAGTTGGAATGAAAAGAATCCCAACAATGGAAAAGTTACCCCTGTGGTATATACGTAAGCTTAGTTTGAGAAAAGCCGCCTAAATAACTGCTTTTCCCGGAACTAGGGAACTGCACCAGAGCTGAACTCCTGTACTGAACAGTTCAGTAACACTGCTTTTGAACATAGCCGGTAACTTTTTGTCACAAAAGGTATGAATGAGCCCAGGTGAAGTCAAAGGGAAGTCTTGTCTCATCTGCAGTGAGCAACCTCACAATACAATGACGTTCTACAAATGGTATCATTATGATGGCACATAATATGATACGTGATATAATGATATATGTCACATTTGTTGTGCTATTTACACAATTTTATTAATGCCTGCTATAACTTATATTTGAATTCTGAATTTGTATTTTAATGCTGTGATGAACATAATGGAGTTTGGCTTAAAAAAGAAAAACGTGCAGTTCATGCTCCAACCAGACTATCTATCCAGTACGAATACTGGTTTCAGTACAATGACACTCATCTAATAAATAAGTGGCACTTTAACAACTCTTCTCAGCCTGCGGTCTGGTGAGCCTTAGGACCTCTGGACTGGTTTTGAGAGGTCAGAAGGTAACTAAAGAAAATCAACTGGTCTTCAGTAAGCTTAAGTTCACTAGGCAGGGTTTGTCACTCCCGGTGTAACATTTCTAAGGTTCTGCAAACAAAGGAAAAATACAAAAAGCTCAAATCTACCACACTGTGGTAAAGGAGACTGGATATAACATAGCAGGTGAAAAGTATTCACCATTCTAGCAGACAGACTCAGGGTGGCCTTGAATTCAGTTCTCTTGGGGAAAACCAGATTTATTTTGCAAAATGAGTAAGCCTCTTCAATGAACAGCCATTACACAATTTTCCAGCTCAAATGAAAGCAAGTAAAAATGCGGAACTAAGTTCCAAACCTGGACTACATGGCCACAGTTTCATTGCAGCCCATGGAATTACAACTATTTAGTTCACATCTCAAGTTAGATCTACGTAATTTTCTTTTTCCAGTTAGATGAAAAATGAAAAAAATTTTATTTGCTTTTAAATTAATAATGATATTTTAGTGAATTAGGTTTTCTGATGTTGCAGGAGACCTTTCTGTGGATGACTTTGCTGGATATATAGTAAGCAAGGATTATTTTGTAGGCAAGAGACTCTGCAAGTTGCAGCAGCCAAAACATGCAAAGTGTAAATTGTTTCTGACATATGCATTGAACTGATTGAACCAATCTTTTTATTTTAGTGTCTGGATGCAACTGTGGATCTTTTTCTCTGCTGTGTTTAAAGGCAGCTCAGAGCCTAATTCATATGAACTGGCCAGCATCAGGTGTCACGCAACACAGTCTGATGAAAAACAAATGTCTATAGAGTTTAGGAACAAAAAAAAAAAAGGAACGAACCCAGCCATAGTACAGTTTTGACTTAGTCACGACATTGTGGAAAAAAAAAAAAGACTAGGCTCCCCTCCTTTTCTCTCTCCGCTTCTGCCAACAAAGAACTGCTTGTTTCACTTTATTTCCCAGAAACGGCATTAGCCTTCCAACAAGGTCAGCAAAAAATGCTGCTTTTCAGTTCTGGTGCACTTTGTTCCAAAAATCTGTAAAGTATTAAAGCAAAAAGTTGTACTATCCCAGTGCACAGAGACTCCTTTATTCAGATTTCTGGGCTGAAAATAGCTATACAGAAATTTCTCAACAGTTTCAACTGTTACGTTAAGTTCTGTGATACTCACATTTAACTAATCTTTCCAGTCTTCAATGATCTAAGCTTAAAAAAACCCAAACGAACAACTTGCAGGTGCAGCATCAAAGTTGTGATTTAGCAGGAAGTTATTTAAAAGATTAGAGATTTACTCTGTAAGCATTTTTAACAATAAATCAATTACAACAAATAATGGTGGGGGCTGCTTGACTGGAGAGACAGCTTTAATGCTAACGACCGATTACTGACGACCATTGTTATTTAAAATATTTATTAAATTATTTTTGCTTTTGTTTCATGTGATCTTCAGCTTTTGCATTTCATTCCATTTGAAGCTATGAAAATGACACTGGCACATGTTTGGATTACTAACCTCGAAGGGAAATGCTTACACCAACAGGAACGTCTTTGTGTTAAAATTAAAAATTACTAGATTTTGAAACAATACCAACATCTCTTTTGAACACATCAACCTTTCGCATTTCAGACTTACTAGATAGTCAGTTGCTGGTTTAAAGGTGCGTGTCCTTTGAGATACCTGGATTTAATTTACCTGATACTGAAGTTAATTCCTATTAGAACGGGAACTTTTAGCCTCTGTCCTTAAACAAATTACTCCATTTGAAATCTGCCTGATAAATTACTTCTTAGAGGTTTTAACAGCAAATAACAACAAAAAAAACCAACAACCCTGTTCTTTTCCAGAGCTGTGTCATAAAACTCATTCCCATAGAACGTGCAAGTCCTCTACAATACCTTCCGTTCTCCTGTAAGTATTATTTCATTTACCAGGAGCAGGTGCCAAAATTTCTCGCATTGACCACAACTGAATTGTGTCTCCTTCTTTCAGGATATCCAGTAATTAAACATGACCTGGAACAGGAAGCCTTTCCACACGGTGCAGGTGGTGTGAGGGTGTGCGCTCTACTGAGGGAAAACCAGGTTCCTCTCAGTGTTACAAATTTGTAGCCAAATTTCCAGCCAATGCAAACCAAGCCTTGCACAATCTACACCATGTCATCCATGTTAGCTGTCACTAAAATACATACCACCTGTTTTCAAATGCTTTGGGAGCTTCTGCGCTATCTCCAGAGACTCACTTTGACACGGTAACCAAACCTGCGTTTTATCATCCTCAAACAATAGTAGCTACACCTCTTTTATCATGGCAGGATATGGAAACTTTGGTTCATGTGTTTATTGCTCTTAGACAGGATTACTGCATTGTTTTACTGGTTGGACTTCCTGGCTGATTAAAAAAAAAAAAAAAAAAGAAAGCAGAAGCAAAGTGCCATAACCCCCAGTTGTATCCAGACCAAATTAAATTACCGTTAGCAATACAGCTGAAAGCTGAGCTTTGTAGATTCATGGCTGAATTTCTATAACACAGATAGCTGTCAGTGCAAGAGACTCTCCATGTTAAATTCTATTGTGTAATACATAATTCACCTTAGAGAACCAGTGTATTTAATAGTTAAAACTGTCCTGCTTGCATCACTTGGGTCATGCCTGCTGGTGGATCTTGATCGAGCAAGCTTGTATGGTAAGAAGCTTTTGCTTCTTCAGTAGGGGGAAAAAAAAAAATTCTTCATCCAGAGTTTGACACAGGAAGTTAATACAGTTGAGCTCTCAGGATCAACGCATACACTGACCCTAAACAAATTAACACTGGGCTTTCCACTGCTTTATGCCTGAACCGCTTGATCTGTAAAAATTATAAAATATTTCTCTCCAGATAACTATTGCCAGCTTGTACGACACATGTTGTTTTATTTTTCTTATACTCTATATTTACATATGATCTGATCACATGAAAGTGTTAAGGATCAAGTGCAAAAAAAAGTGTAAGTAGCACCCTTCCGCCTCTGCCTGGAACTGTTCTCTATTCTTGGGTATTACACATTCTAGAACTCCACCACCTAGTGTTGACCATACAACACCCATTGCCTTTATGGTGCCAGTCTCCTACCTGATGAAAGCACGAGAACTGCACCAGGACCCTCTAATCTGTCACAAAGGTTTGCGAGACCTGACTGCATAAAGCCCTGAGCTCTTGGTCTGATCTCATAGCTGACCGCTTTGAGCAGGAGGTTGGGTTAGAGATCTCCCAAGGCCCCTTCCCACCTGAATTATTCTGACGGCTACAACCTTAAATTTCACAAGGCCCCAACCATCGGCCATGTGTGGAAACTCATCTGGCTTCTTTCCTTACCTCAGAATAGGCATCCTTACCTTTGCAAGCTCATGGCATTATTACTTACCTTCTAGCAGCCGTCCCTTAACTCAGTACATCTGAATGAGTTCAGTTTCTTACAATACCTCTTTGAGCATGCCACCAGCAAGATGACTGATAAAAACCCAGCAGCGCAGAGACAGATTAAAACAATCTGCTCCAGATGCAGATAAGAGCATGGGAACACTGGAAACTTTAGGAATTATACCATTAAGCACCTTTATGATTTTTCTCCTGCAAATATACACGTTAATGAATTCATCCTGACAGAACCTGAGAGAACATATAGTTATGAGGTATTATGTCAATTTTCAGAATTAAGTGTGATCTGGGTTCATCTTCTGGAGGCAGGATTAGCTGGACCAATAGACACCATGCACTAAGATAATAATATACAAGTTATGAAATTATCAAGTTATCAACCATCATCATAGAACAGGCCAGGTTGGAACGGACCTTGAAAGATCACCTTGTCCAAACTTACTTGGAAAATAATAGATTATGAGGGAAAAACCAGACAGAGTAAGAGGAGATGGCTCAGATCTAACACATACGGGATCTACACAAACACAGCTCTGCTGGTCTCTTTGCTTCACTCCTTGTCACTTCTTCTCTGACAGCCAGCTCACACATCCCTTACAGCCATCGGTCCCACCTCTGTGCAAGGCCTGATGAGTCTCGCAAATTCTCTTGTGTACCAGAAGTGGAAAATGCAAAGTGGTAAAACCAGGGATGCATTTCTGTTATTGCTGATGCTGGACTGTCCACTGTGAAGAAAGAAGCAAAGGCAACAGTGGTAGACAGGCACTAGGAAGCATCAGGGACATCCAGCCTGGTTGGACTTTGGTGAGCTTACTTAGACCAAACACACATTTTAACCACAGTTCCTGCTTAGATAAATTAAAAGGCCCTACCCACGTCCAAATAAAGACATTTTACAACGTGGCAGAGTGCCCAAAACTCTCAACCAACCAGACTCTGGGCACTACCTGGCACAGAGCTTAGTCACTCACACAGAACCTGGAATAACTGTGCCTTGCAGTGTGCAACTGGTATTTGCTGTAAGGCCTAAATTCTACAACGGACTGTACCGTGATGTATGCCACACTGCCCAGAAGGTCCTCCAAGTTTTTTTTTTCAGATAGTCTCTTCTTTTTGTACTTTTTAAGGAACTCATACATATAAATTCAAGCTAATTTGTATAGAAAACATAAATACTATCAGAGGGGTTTATTATTTTATGTCAAAATAAGTTGCAAACTGTTAAATTTGAAAAACATTTAAATGAAGAACAGATCGTGCTCACCAACTGGATGAGGAGTACAATCACAGAAGAAATCTCTTTAAAACAGTTTGAAGGAAGCAGGACGAAAATAACAATGGTTTGCTTGTTGCGTAATGTAGAACACAGAAACACTAAAAACCAAGGATAATTTAATTTAAAATTGTTGCGAAAGAAACTTCTATAAGGATCTCATTTTTGCCCCTAAATCTTGCTACATACACACAGCCAAAACCCATCCTCCACGATGGGTTGCAACTGCTCTCTCCTTCCTTTCATTCACAGGAAATCCATGGAGCTCGGTCTTCTAATTCAGGGATATAGGTTAGATGCCCAAAACAAGGGTGTACAAATACCCCTCCTTCCACAGACGGTCTTTGATTCCACCACAATAACGCAGCTCAGTGGCAATAGATAGTTAATACTTTATCAATCAGCTGAAAAAGACTATGTTTGAGAATGGGCAGAAAAATAATACGTGCGCAGATTCAGCACCAAAGTAGATGGGATTTATGAAGTACTTATGAAGACGCAAGAAATACAGTGCTTCTGGTTGTCTTCATTCAGAGGCTGATGATTTTCCCTGTTGCATTCCGTAACAAAATACACAGTTAAAACACTCCTGTCAACGTTGTCCTTTCCTTGGTATACCCATCTACAAACTCTCTTAGAAGAACAACAGAGGTAAAATGTTTAGAAAAGGCAAACTGAACAAATCTGAATATATGCTAACCTGCACGAATATGTTTTCAATCTCTGGGACAAATTTCCCTTTTCATTAACAAAACTTCATTGAATTTAGTGGTGGTGTGTAAATGAGCATAGAAACCTGCCTAGCACATATTAGTTTTCTGTAAATTTAACAAGATGCATCAAAGGAAGAAATAACTTTAGATACCTTTGTTATATAACATTTTAAAAGCAATGGTTTAAATGTTAGCGACAAAACTAACACTGCTGAAGTTACAAGAAAACCAGCTCATAAATAGACAACACAAAACCACAGTGAGAAAAAAGGCAGAAAAATACAGCAGATATTTTAAGGTATACCTACAAATTTCAATCAGCTTTCACTGTATGTTTCTCTATGTCTCAAGCACAGGCATACTATGACTTGGTACCACTTAGTCTCACTCTGTGCTTTTGATAGAATGTTTGTAAGTGCCTTTGTACACTTCCCAGCAAATACTGCTGGAAGGAGTTTATAAACCAAAGCAACAAGCTGTACAGAACAGACCGTATTTTCCATCTCTTCATAAAAAGCACAGCAAGGAAAACACATGTGTTAGTAATTGGGAGTGCAGACCAGTATGCAGACCTGGAATACTTAAATCCTTTTCTTTCAAGTGGCACATCTTCAAAAGAAGAACTTCTTCTAATTCCTACAGTACCAAAAAACAGTAAGGCAAAACACAGATGCATAGACTTCAGTTGCTAAAAAGTTACAAAATTATAGCCAGAAGAGTGGCTTGACTTGGTGTCCAGTTTCCATTTCTCCTCTGATGTCTGTAAGACGTTGGCACAATCACTTCTGGCTTAGAGGTCTGACTTCCAGACCAACAAATTGCTCACTTGTCTGAGCAGACCCAAGAAAGCAGGTTTAGCAGTAACACTGTTAGCATCACAGAAGAGCAGAAAGGCCCTTCTTTTTGGCCAAGATAACTTCAAAATAGAGGCATTCTACTTTAGTACTGGGAACTGCACTCACTTTTTTTTTTTTAAACTGACACATGAAGTATTCAGAGGCTACTGTATTCCATTTAGATTATTGGAATCTTGCAATTTCTGTGTGCATATGTACATATGTATGCACACACACAGTTTATAGGTTAAATATTTTAAAATATATTCTTAAATAAAATAGTGTCACACTTGGTGTGTTCAAACAGGTGGATTGGAAAATCAGGGACTGTGATGCTGAATTCAATATGGTGCTGGAAGTGCTACTCAGCTGTGCAAACAGATTTGTTTGCTCCCGAAGTGTCACAGCATGCCTTTCGAAAGCCCCCAGCATGAGAAAAGTTCACCAAAATATACTGACAAAATATTTTCTTGATTAAATAAATATGGACACTTTTGAAATTTTTACATACTATTTCTAGCGGCCTAATCTTTAGGAAATTCAGTCACTCATCTGAACCACTATGCTAAGGACTGTATAAATACCTACCAAAAAGTGGAACCTCATCTATAAATGTGAAGGGTGCTGAACGAAATATAGTCTGTATTTGATGTGACAGATTTTGAAGTCTATGGAAACGCCCCCATTGGGCACCTGAAGTCCCTTCAAGAACAGATTCTTATTTATGTGTATGCTTTTATTTCTAATCCTTTGTATCTCAAGAAAGACTCTCCTCTAAAATTCAGTCTACAAATATTTCGGTACAGGATTTGGCTTTGATTCACTTCCACTGACAAACTGGGGGGAAAAGCTTGCTGCACACTGTCCTGATTTATGGTACCTCCTTTGTTTTTTAATTAGAGGGAATGTTAACAGATGTCAACATAAGCTGAGGAGTTGGTATGAACAAAAACGCCACTGTCCTATTCTTACCTCTTGGCCATTTCAGAATTGCTATGAACAGATTGACCTAAACGCAGCTGTGTTTTGAAGTAACGTGCGCAGAGCAATTGTTAGTTTTACCAGGTAGTATGACACACTGCAGCACACCCTAACCTTTCAGATTTTACTCAGGTTTCTTCTTCAGGTATCCACTCTCACGATACAATTTGCTGTTGTCGGCTAAATCACACAACATAACCAACACCTTTTACTGAATATATTCAAGCGGGACAGTTGTTGACAGAAAGGCAGAAGAAAGAACTGAAGTTAGTTACCTCAGGGGGCAGCCTAGGTGTTTGTTACAAACTTGTGACAAAAGCAAGTATCAAAAGTCACCGCTAATGGTGACCATTGGCAGCCAAACGTTCACTATTTTCTAGGTATGTGAAGAGACAGCCCTGATGAACCACACTGCAAATGAATAATCATGAGACCAACTTAGCAAAAATTAACCTGAACAAGAGTCTGGTCTGTGTTTTTAAGACTACCTATTTGACATAGTTTTGTGATCTTGAGCCTGTAAACAGACCTATCTGTTCCTCATTTCCTTGAGCAGCAGAAAAGTTAAAGCTGCAGAAATAAAATATTAAGGATTATTTGTAATTCTCAATTATACATGAAAATGCTTTTTTCCGTTTACGTGTTTTCTTTAAAATTTTCAGCGTTTTCACGGCTTTATTTGCACTAAGGCTCATATCTGGCAAAATCAGAGGAACATAAGTTATTTAAACTTGGAAGTGCTAAACAGGAACAGCAATGAAACCAGACCACTTATAGAAAGTCTTCAGGTAATTCCTACTGCTAAACAGACTTTTTAGTATTTTGCAAGTAGCTTTCAGGGCAGAACCTAATTATGCAAAAATCCACCACCACCATAAAGAAAAACCACAAAGAAAAACAAACATGCAAACCAGCTACAACTTCTGACTGAAGAAACTCAGGAAAGACTGCAGACAGATTATCTAACAGCACTTTGCACGGTAAGCTTTGAAAATTATATGGTGGACTTGTAGAGGCTTTGTACCACCTCCGAATGAAAAAGCACAGGAAGAGCTTATTTTAATATGTTCAATACTACATCAATACTTTGTCACAGAGGCTCTAAAATAAAATGCATGTGATGTTAGAACTTCAGCTCAAACAGTACGAATTCAGTTGCTGCCAACTCCACAGAGGGAGAAATAACAAAAGGAAGCGGACAACATACTGTTAGGCCTGATAGCAGAATCAGAGCTACCCTTCTTGAAGAAGAAATTACTTTGGCAAACAAATTAATAAAAGGTGTCTCTCCTCTCTCTTTTGTACTTTCACAACAGAGATGACATTCAGTACTCACCGAGATTTGGCTGAGACATTGCCATAGACCTTTGCGGTACTGGTGTGGAAGTAGCTGTGGGGTGGTGGCTCATGTGATTCAGCTGCTGGTTCATAGTTTTTCGAGGATCTTGCCATGTTGTAATTTTTTCTATGTGACTGAGAAAGAAAAGATAAAACACAGCTTAACACAAAATACCCCAGTATATTACATACATGGTTAGACATAATGTTATGAAAGTTCTATTTGCTTTTCTTATCCCACATTTTTCCACCCTTCTCATCTCACCCTAACCCACTTGAAATTATCATCTTGTCATCTATTTTTAATTCTGATCTTCTGCCCCTGCCATTCAAACTTTTTACGCACTACCGTTGAATAATTACTTTTAGTTGAACAACTGGTGAATTCTATTATGATATCCAAAATCTGTAATACATACTCAGCCTCCAGATTATTTAATTGTCCAGAAGTTGTTTACGCTTGTCCTACCAGTCGTCTTCTACATACTCAAATACATGGCCATTCTTCACTCAGCAACATATGGTCATTTTGCTGAGGTTTTTAAAGGACAAGTGTTTGTCCTGCCAATCCCACTGCTTTCTTCCTTACCACACATGGAAACTAGTCTGTCTGTATGTCTCCAAGAATATCAGAATATATTCTCGTTACCAAAAGGGGCAATTATGTCCTCATAAAAATCACCAATTTACCTGTAAAGGCACTCACAGTTTTTATTGCAGTGTAGTCAACGTAGGTCAACAACGCATCTACCACTCTAATATGTAAACCCTCATGTACCTATATTACCCTGAAAACTATGGAGCAGTCCGTAAATCTGCGCGAGAGTTTACTGTGACGTAACCATAAAGTGTGATAATATATCTCTGTAAAATATTTTTGCCACAGAATACAGTGGTGAAGGAACTGTGGTTTTGTTGCAACTGAACGTTTTCACTGAAATGCATCAGTTTTGAAAGAAACTTATCAGGACAAGGATTTTCAGGATCAGCATATAATTCTATTTCACAGAATCACAGAATTTGTCATTTAGGCCTTGATCCTGAAACACTGAATTCAGCAGCAGAAGTTTTGCTACAGACACCAATTGAAAATGGGTCATACCCTTTTACTTTTGCACAGATTCACAGCATTGCAGATATTTAGGAAAGAGCATGGTAGCAGGAATGCTTGGTTGCAGTTGGACGTCTGTGAAAATAACCACAATTTTTTTTGTCTAGCACTTTTAATACAGGGTCATGGGGTTCTCTTTACTGAAACTAAAAAAAATTTAAATCATGTAGGCTTTAGGTAACAGAAGTCATTAGAATATTCTTCAGCAATACAGTTTATATAGTGCTAACAATAAATATTATCATCAGCTCAGCAAAATCTTGCCCAAATAATGACTTTGAAAAAAACTTTTTAAAAGCAGTACTGTGTTAATACTATCCTCGATATACTTTAAAAGCCGGAGAGTCAAGCAATAGTTATTCTTTTAGAAACATATTTGGTGTACCACTCCCTGTCAAAGCACTTGGTTTCTGATCACCAGATGAGGACGAAATGAGCCGTAGTTCTATAAAGGACCTTTTTTCCCCACATTGTACCATGCGACAATTCTCCATGCCTTTCTTGTTTTTTTAAAATATGACCACTTAAAATGTCCTGCCTACAAAGGATTACAAGGAAGAGATCTGCCATTTGCTTTCCCTGAAGTACGTGTCTTTTCTTAGTTATTGACATAGTGAGGCAGTCAGCGTTAATCCAAGGCAGTCAGCGTTAATCCAAGGCAGTCAGCATCTTCAGCACAAAACATGAAGAAACACATAATCTAGGATCAATAAACAAGGAAGTATTTTCAAAGTCAGTATCTTTCTAGCATGTATCTTTATTGCTTTGCAGAGTTTCTCCTCTTTTAATTTGCAACTTATTTCAAATGAAAATATTCAGTCAAGTTTCAATAAATTCACAAAGCCTCTTCTTACATAAAACACCTCATAAGAAAAGATAAAACTGTTCTGCAAACCCCTATGCAAAGCAACCAGCCATGAAATTGTAGCTGAAAACTAATACTGATTTTGTTCAAAATCTCTTTTATCCTTTTTATAGAGAAAACAACCTGTACTTTAGTTACACGTGTGAGAAGCAGGGCAGTGACAACCATTTAGCAATGCTTCTCAACTGATCAAAAAATGTGAAGGATCTTAATGTAAGATCTTAAAAGAATCCAACTGCATTTAAAACAAAACAAAACAAAAAACCCCACAGGAATTTTCTGTGTAAACACGGTAACTTCTCAGCAGCCACAGCCAGGATTCACCAGTGGCCTTGCTTATCCTTCTTGGTGCCATCCTGGCAGCATACAAACGTATCTTCTTCGTTAAAAAACATGCAGAGCGCCTGAAACCGAACCTTCAAATATGGCATTGGTATTATGACTCAAGATGAAGTGATAGCTGGTTGTTACTAGAATTCATTACTGTGACCACTAAATAGATTTGGTTTTATCCAGTTATTAAAGAAAAGGCTGTTAAATAATAGACAATGCTTATTTAACAACTTAAGATAGTAGCATTGAAAACCCAGTAATTCCCTAAAATCAGCACTACGATTCTGAAATAAAGGGCTTGCTTTCACGCCAGAGAAGCCCTGCCCACACCCCTGGTTTCCACTGTTCATGCAAACCCCCTCCTTTACTTCTACATAGCTATTGGAAAGGTCACGTTAAACCTTTGCAGAAACAGGTACCGGTTGATTCCACTTGAAATGTATTTGATTCATACTGGGATAACAGATTTTGGCCCAGTATCTTTTTATTTATACAGGATAATAAGAGAAAATGTAGCAGTGAAATCAGAAATCAGCTTTTTTTAGACTGTTACAGCTTCCTGGGTATCAGAAGTGACAAAATTCAACTCGTAACAGCCTCTTTTCTCTTAAAGGCCAAGGGGTAAAACATTAAACATTACAGGTGGATTTCAAACACAAAAATGCAGAATACTGCCCTAAGATTCAGGCCCTTCATCGCTAAATAAATTCAAAGGCAGTTACCAGTCTGCAGTCACCAAATGACAGGTGGCTCCCACCCATAACCCTGTTACAAACGTTCAGTACTGCACACTGCGTTGAGCAGCCAGATCGGATCCAGTCACAAATTGCAGATCAAGAGTATCTGCCACCTGGACTGTCCATAGGTTTGGGTTTGGGGATTTTTAGTATGATACAGTTCAATGTCAGAGTCAGGCAGGCCGAAGCTGTGATTTCCTGACTGTCTGAGGACAACCCAAGCCCTCGCTGCTGCTGAGAGGGGAAGTCCCACGTCCCCAGCCGTGTGTTCTCAACCCTTCTCGTGGGCTAACTGCAGTGATCCCGCAGTTGTGCAGTCCGCCAGATCAGGCTAAGCAAACCCGTATTCTTATTCTTTTCTGTTTTGCCAATTCTGCCTTTTCTGGACTCTCTCTCATCCAACCAGCCGTACGGTTGCACGAGGAAGGGAGAGACAATTCAAAGCCTTAGTGGCGAAGAGCAGCGTTTCTGATTGTGGAACCCCACCCCTTTACCACTGTTTATTTCAACCCTGGAAAAAAGTAATTTTGCTTGTACATGTAAAATTTCATTGTAATGAAGACCATTTTTTCAGCTCTGAAGTGTGTATCTGTACACAAGAAAGAAAAACACTATGGAGAGAACCCCTAACAATCCTTATCTGGGATTGTATCAATCCATCTGTTCCTTGTTTCATTATTTCCAGAACTACTAATCCCACAAGGATTTTTTTCTTGGCATACATCACATAACCTGCAACAATGAGACAGAAAACAAAGCTTCAAAGACAAAGACAAGCAACATTGGCTAGAAATCTTGCCTTCATTGCTGAACCATAGTACATGGGTGACCTGCTTGGAACAGAGTAAAATTTTTACTTTTCGCAACATGTGAACTTTACACTGGTACTGAACACAGATTAAGCATTTTAACTTTCAAGATCGCTGAGCCAATGAGGTATCACCGAGTTAAGCCCCTGGTCTAAGCATCCCCTAAGGCACTGACTTGCATGCTAGTTTTACCTGCTTTATCAATGGGATTATATTGCTATAAATCACTTGACACACTTAATTCCGGTGTAGCAGCATCTGTACAGAAAGATAACGTGTAACGCTAAGTCTGCCTAAATCAATACTTAATAAATATCATGAAAACATTTTTCTTTCATTCAGTCCTAAGAGCTATATTCTGTTTCTGTAAGTTGTAAGAAGTTTCCACTTCCCTTAAGAAGTATTTTTCTGTAATTGCTAGTTTATGCTTTTAATTTTTGCATCATTTTCTGCAAATGATAACAACATTTCCACTTTCAAAAGTTTTTTATAAAATCGCTCCAAAGTTATGTAAATAATATTTTTCAAATTCCCTTGTCATTCTTACTTTCCTTTTTCCCCTGAAAGGCAGGGGGAGAGGAAAATAGGAGATGGAACAGTAACATGATTTTTGTTTAAAAATGCATATGAATAAAAAGTGCTGATCACATTTAAATACTCTCTGTAACAAGTATTACTATACTGATTGCTTAACCAAAGATGAAGCCGAAACTCAATGTCAGAACAATTCTGAAAGGACTAATTTTATGAGTGCTCTAAATCTCTATTTGCTCTTTTATTATGATTATATCCTAGTATTACTACCTCTTATTGCATGCCATTTTCCATTCACCACCTACACACATCCAACCAGACAGCCTAAGAGTTTGGCAGAGAATTAGTGAAACAGTCCTTTGCTACAAATTTTTAAGGTGTCTCCATTACATGTATATGAATCCAAAGAGGAGGAGCCCCAAACTTTAAAGGTATCTTGCATAATCTATAATATTAAAGCTTCACTATGAAGTAAGGAGAACTGCTATGTAGAAACGTAACAAATGTTTGAGACTCGGTTTCACAAGATTCTTATTTGAGGAATATTAAAACACATGACAAAGTAGCCCCAAAATACACGTTCAAATTCCCACTTTCAAGTTTTTCAGAAGCAATCTTTAAGTTTCTGCTTATAATGAAGTCCTAGTATCAGAGCAGGCTATTTCTCAACAAGGTCTTCATTCAGAAATAAGCAGCGTAGGAAAGAAGAAACACTCACTTTAACTTCTATTTCTGCATCACAGATGACACTGATTGGGGGGGTCTTCAGAGGCAAACAAGAGGTTTTGAAAATGAACTTTTCAAGAATACTTAGCTGGGGGCTAATACTGTTCCCACTGAAATCAGGATAAGATAAACTTTTACAACTCAAATGAGACACATAAGTATCTGTCAAATATGACACAGAACATGCTATTATAAACGCCGCCCCAAGCTGCCCAAATCACGGCATTCACACCCATAAAGCCCTGCGATGCGCAAGCTCAGTACGTGGTAAATTGTATCCTCATGGTGGCCTCTCATCAGAAAAAAAAATTAAAGCTCGGATCTAAACAACTCACTATTTTATTAGGACTTGCTGACTCTGTTCCACCTGTTGTGCCTTAGGCTTTTGTTAAACGCTTCCTGTTTGGGTGCCTGCTTCCCACTTTGAAATGTCAGTGTTCTTCAGAATTTGAGCTACTGCCGCGTACTGCATTTTTTAACTGCTAGGCTCTAATCCCCGACTTCCACTGCAGCCTTGCCAAGACAGCTCAGTTAGTTTAAATTAGCAAGCAGCAGCATGAAGTATACTAATTCTCTTTCTGCTTGTACTAACTCCCAACAACAAATGTTATCTCAGCGGGTTCTACTTTTAGACCATATTTTTTTTCCTAGTATTAGGATATTCAGATCTGCTCATCTAAAAGGGTTTGAGGGGAACTGAGGAGAAAGAACTGATTCGAAATACATTATTCCGTAAGCACACTCTCACCTGAAAAAACACAAACTTACGAGTTTGGCTAACGCTGTAGTACTTGTTTGGGGTCCTTTATCAGGGCTTTGTCACACGGACTGAGAGAGTGGATTTGAACTGAGCCACATCAAAGCAACGCTGCTTCAGGGCAAGTGGGAAGCTGATGACTCATCAGCACGAACCGCCCTCGTGTTCTGACTCATTAACTGCTCCAAACAGGGCCATGCTCACACTGTGTTGGAGAACATCCAGTCATCCGCTTCCGGCTGTGCCACCATTGCTAAACGTTGGGAAATCTGTTCACGTCTCTGCAGGCAGAGCCAAAGCATTGCCCAACTTTTTCTCTCCGTTCCTTGCAAACAAAGAAGGGGCAAAAAGGAAGCTTGTCTCGAGTAGTAGCCCAGTCACAGTGTTTGATGCTGCATGATGTGGCAGATACACTTTTACACAGATAGAAAGTTTTTTAAATTTAAGAAGATTACCTTGGGGCCACAACATCCCAGCCTATTGTGCCAGCTTGCTCACAGTAGTGCAGTGCAATTTCTGGTAAAACTACAGCCAGAGCCAAGCCACACAGTATTGCAGTAACCATTATCATGAAGGCTCTGGCAGCAGAAGAGAAACTGTATTGGCCACGAGTGCCTTAGAAACTTACCATAAAACATGCTGGTATAAAACAATCCATCGACACAAACCAGAGATGCTCCCAGGAATTACAGGAACAGCTGCCCCCTCCAGCCCTGCCAATGGCCTCAGCCACGCTCTCTCAAGGCAAGGTGGGTTTTCTCCCCTGAGCCAGAGCTTGTGATGCTGGCCCTCTCTGATCCTGATGAAAGCAACCATTAATATCACAAGTCAGCTGGCCCAGGACTGCTGAGCGACCACGACCCACGCGAGGAGCCCGCTTCACCATCATCATTGGTTTGGCACGGCCCCAGTGCAGCCTGAAGATAAGTAGGAAATAACGAAGTACTGGGTCCACTCCGGTTCAACATACTCATCAACGACCCAGATGAAGGGGCAGAGCAAACCCTCAGCAAGCCTGCGGACGACACAAAGCTGGGAGGAGCGGCCGACTCCCCAGAAGGCTGTGCTGCCATTCGGCATGACCTGGACAGGCTGGAGAGTTGGGTGGAGAGGAACCTGATGGAGTTCGGTGAGGGCAAGGGTAGGGTCCTGCACCTGGGGAGGAACAACCCCACGCACCAGGACAGGCTGGGGGCTGACCTGCTGGGGAGCAGCTCTGCTGAGAACTCACAAATGAGTATTTTTAAATGCTTACCAACAGCAATTGGTTTTATCGGCATGTTTAGAAACCTCCAAATGCACTGTTTGCTACGGAAACACCACCAGCTCCCTAAGGATCACAGCAGCAGTGGCGCGGCTGTCATACCACCATGAATGCGTTGCCTTAAGGTGGTCAGTTTAATCAAGGGTGGGGCCAGGAATCTCTGAAGGGGATGAAGAGGGTCAAGGAAATTCTATAATTAAGCAGTATTTTACAGCGGCTCGTGGCAGCTGTTGGAACCAGTGGGAGGACTGGCTAGCAAAATTCTTCCTCACCAGACCATATGCAGCACCATCCCTGCCCCATGTCTTACCACAGTCACCTTATACCAACACCTGCTGGTTCTGCAGACTTGGGGATGCACTTTAGTTATTGCTGTCATCTTTCTAATCCTGAAAGGGGGACGGGGGGGAATTTACTGTTCATTAAAAACAGTAAGTAAGAAACATTTTAGATTGTCTCTAGTAAGAAAACTGTACATATGCTATGTGCTCCCTTGGATACTAAAAGAGAATTTGTGAATGCTGCTTTGTAAGAATCCTCCATTCTTAATTATTTACAAATACTTATCGGTTACTTAATTCTCAACTTCAAGTAGTTCTAGTTTCAAAAGATGAACATTTAGTATCAGATACATTGTAATTTATATATACAAATATGTTTCTTTGCAGATATTCCGTTTTCTCCATGGCCATTATATGCACAAAAGAAGGGCAGGCCGTGGTTCAATAACTGCATGAGAATACCGTGTTCTGTCTGTAGCGTGCAGTTGGATTCCTCCTCCTTTGCCACATTGCTTTTCCCCTTCCCTCACCAGAGAAACTTCAAGAACCAAGTTCTGCCTCTCATCACAATGTGAAAAGGCTTCACAGAAGCTACAACACCACGCCTAACATCATATGCCCACCTGTGCATTTGGTAACTGTAGTTCATTAGGTAAACTGCAACATTCCCCACAACGTGGGAACTACCTTCCAAACGCGTAAGAAGCAGTCACTTCTCTTAAAAATGTAAAGCTTGAAGATCACGCAATAATTTACAGCAGGATAGCCCAATTTTTATGGCTTGTCACTTGTTCACAGCTCTGTTAAATGCAAACTTAGGTGGAAATGAGACTGAGTTAAATTATGATCTGAATTGCATCTTGGTGAAGACGACGGGCTTCACTGCCATGAGCCTACAGAGAACGTGTCTGCAGGAAAATCTTAATTGGCACAGACAGTTTACATGTCGGACTGTGCGGACAAAGCATCAATTTCATTAGGTTTGCAGTAGTCTTAGTCTTTTCTTTTAGCTTATGTTTACATTGCACACACAAAAAAAGGAATGTGAATGAACCAAAATAGCATACTCAGTGTTAGCTTCTTTTGGTCCTCTCATGCTTGTGCATTGCGATACCACTGTTAATTGTATAATCACATACTATTTTTCCAGAGAGTGCCTGCTTTACTTACTAAGTGCATTTGGCTATCCAAAGGCCCGGTTACTGATGTGCTAGTAAGTACTTTCTTTATCTAGCACACAGCTTCATCCCTTATTTACTGCAAAATTCTCAAACTCAGTCCGAGCGACATATGTAACTAAAAGACAATGAGTAAATCATGTCTTTAAAAGATAATGAGTAAATCATCACAGCGCAACTCGAGAGATTTCCATTCCGTTTTGCAAGGCTGTCCCCATTTTACAGGTCAGGAACACAGTGTATTTAGAAGTATCCAGAATCATCAGGGAGCACTTTGAAACACCTAGGCCCTGACCTCATGAAATAAGTATCGCTTTTGTGTTCCAAAACCAGCATCCACTGACTTCAGCTATCACTGTGAGTACCTGGCGTATTTAGAAATCACAGGGGCTTGGGGTTAGCGTAGGTCAGGAGGTTCTTTCTCTCAAACACATACACCCTTTCGTGCAGTTAAATGGAGATAAAAATCCATTTCCATACAGTGAGCAGTAAAACAGATGAACAGAAGATGAAGGAGTAGAGCCTTTCTTTAGGCTACCTTGTGAAGACACAATAATTGACAGAATTATTTTTAGCAAATAATGGGTTAAAATGGCATTCCCCACAGACAACATTTATCGCAGCCTTCTCTCCTAGCTTCATCACTGTAACAACCACATTAAAGAGGAATACTATCTGCAGAACAAGTATTTCTCCATTAGCCTGACATTTTCCAACATCATATAAAGAAAAGATCATAGGTACTCAAAGAACAATGCTATTACCTTCTTTCTCATACAAGTGGAATGTACATTTATTTTCAGGTGAGTCTCATCTCCTCTAAGAAGGTATGGTTGAAATAATGAGTTCTTGTGAAAAAAACATAGTGATGGTACTACACAAGAACCTAGACAGAATGAGGTAGACTACTCATGTATGTACGGTCAGCTAAATACAGAGGATTTGTCTGGCACTGGCCTATGTCCAGGGCCACAGTGCAGGCTTATTGTACATAGTGCTGGTGAACTTCACAAATGGGTAAGGTTCTCTTTTCGTGGGACACTGCTTTGAAGTAGGAAAATCAGACAGTTGCAGTGTGTTTCCTGCTACTTAGTACACGTGACTTGACTAATAGATTGATGCTTCTTCATGTTTTTCCGGAGCAGACCATGGGACACCCGGGCTGTTGCAAATAGAACAAAAACCAGATTTAAAGTCTGTTCTGTTTTTCCGTGATTCTAAATCACAAACAGTACAGGAGGCAGTTTAAGGTCACGATTCAATCCGGCAGATTGCATTAAAAAGCCACAAGCAGGTATCCTACACTTGTCTAACAGAACACCGCTGTGCTTTCACAGCCACAGCACCGCCGAAAGGGGTGGCCTACCGGGCACGGCACGCTCCCGCCATTTCCTTTGTGTCAGTCCCAGTAGCCATGCGGTGGCAAGGTGAAATGAATGAACACCTTGGTCAACTTGTTGAACCTACGGAAACAAACCTTGCTGAGTATTTCAGGTAGATTAACAAATTATAATCTGGCTGACCCTGCTGCCCCATGACTGCTAGTCAAAACAAAATGGAGAAAAAGGTTTGGAAATACGATGGCTGGATCAGGCCACTTCTTTCAGCAGTACCCTGCAGCCGGAACAGCTTGAACTGTGAGATGGCTGGGTTAGTTTCGGTCTAGTTCATGTTCAGTTGTGGTCCAGTGATTTCTGACAGAGGAGGGAAAGATTAATCGAAATCTACAGTGATGTTTTCATTTCATTCCAAAACCTGACATCAACGAACACGTGCTTTACTCACTTTTTAGTATGAGTAACATCTACAACTCCCCTCTGCTAAATGGAAGACATCTGCCTACTCGTAGGGCCCTCTCAAAGCACTCACCGGCACTTAAGAGCAAGCTAGCGTAGCTAGTCCACGCTTACAGGCGCTGCAAAGCGCTCTGGGTGGCCCCTATGATACCCTTGAAACAACTGGTGGTAGGCAGCCAGCACAGCTGCTAAGTATTATTTTCCAACTTCAGCATTTTAGTTATCTGCTGACATTATTTGCTGTTAAATCAGGAAAGCAAAAAAGTTTGCCTTATTCAAAGCCAAAATGTTACCAGTATTTTGCAAATGATCATGTGCATGGTATATACATACGAAGAGAAAATACCTATTGAGCTGAAGAGCTTAAAGCTGCAGGCTACTGACTTCATTTATGCAGTTCATTTCAACAGCTGGAAAGAGTAAGATTTTATCTTTTATGATATCGCTGAAAGCACACAAACACATATAAAAACTAGTATCTCTCCATCACTTCTCCTTTGAAGGTGCAGAAATTAATAACTAACATTGAATAGTTCAACTATTCATTACTGCAATAGGTTCACCAGTATTTCAGCCTGCAGCTTTGGCTAACAGAATTCACGGCGCTTGCTGTTTCAGACACTGATAATGTTTCATGAAAATTTCATGAAGCTTTAACAGGGAGACACAATGTAATTATTAAACTGATTGAACCATGGACTTTGTTCTCCCACTGCATGTCCATCGTAATTTCTAATCTTGAAGCTGGAACGTTACATAAGTATTTGAATATTTATTATCCTATGCTAAGTACTAATTAAAATAACTTCTTCAGTGAAGAGAGTTGCTCTTTTTCTGACTTAGTTTCAGCATTATTTGCTACTGTGAAGAGAACTTTAAGAATGTCCTGCTAAGCTTCCCTGTAACTGACTGATTTCATTGTTAGTGTACGAGGGGGACTTAAAAAACATTAAACTAGTTATACAAATGGAAACAAAACACCCTTTGAGTTCTATTGCCAACTTAACCTTTAGAATTTGGATGAAAACTCAAGTCTTGAGAGAAAGAATAAAAGGGTACACTGAGTGAAACTATTGTATAGAACATTGTTATGGGATTTTTTTAAACGTATATAATATATAATGGCATTAATGCTTTTGTTTACTTGATGAGTGCCTGCAGCACTCATATTTAAAGAGAGATATTAATGATTCTTTTAAAAGCATGTTTATTTTATTTTGGGGAAGAATGTAATAACCTGAAGACAAAATGTTCCTTTGTGAGAGATACATGACATTTTCAGATTCACGAAGTTACAGAAATTGTTAAATAGGTTACAGAGCGAAAAATAATTAACTGTCCTCCACTGGGGCTAGAGGGCTGTAATTGGGTTTTCTCGTGAATGCCCCTATTTAGCAATGGAAAAGCCATGTCGAAAGTGACCACATTGATGAATAATCAGGGTTTACATACACGAAACATAAAACGGTGCTGTCTTACAACAAGGAAGGGAGAAGCAGCCCAATCTAATATTCTTTTACTAACAAGCTGGCATTTCTAGACAAGCTGTTATTATTTTAACATATTCTGCATTCCAGTAAAAATAAACAAACAAACAAGCAAGAAATCCCCTTCAACTACACAGAATTCCCTTATAGGGAAATAATAAAAATCTTCCCTGGGCAAGAACAGATAGACAGCAGGACAGACAAACAACCTAGAACAAAACAGGACATAAAATGCCTATGAAGAACAGAAAAATTCTCTTTTAAAGTTGAGTCCCACTGCATTGGCCAGAGGCAGAAACACGTACGGCACCACAGAATTCAGGCCCAGAATTCTCGTCTGCAATCTAGATTTTTATTTCATGTTTTACTTTCTGAGTCTGTCAGAAAACCACCATTAACGTTTCCAGAGCACTGTACATTTTGCATGTGTGTAAAAAAATTGGATTTTTTTCTAGTACTGGTGCCCTTTTGATCAGAGAATTAACAGGGCTAAACCCAACATCAAAATACCAATAAAACTCTGCTATTTGTGCTGTTTAACTAACTGTCATGTACTGTTTTCTCTTTGTAATTTGAAAAATAACTGTCAAGAGCTTCAGATCATTGCAATATATTCAAGCACACCTTTATAAAAGGTTTTTGACACAGAAATAAATTCTTTTCTACTCCGAAAGTAGGCACATCTGCAATCCTGCCTACCTTGTGGTTTTGGTATCACACAGGGACCAGCATTTCTTAAAAGGACAACAAAATGGTGTTACCACAGTCTCTAGAATTTCCTTCCAGAAAGGCACAGCAGTTGTTCTAACTTTTTCCTATGACAAGCTCTCTTTTTCCAGTTCTGCTTGGTCAGAGTTTCCAAATGATAACATGAATTGGCTCAAGGAATATATTTCCCAAACAGACAATTCTCCTTCACTGGAAACTGAGCACTCTGGCTCAAAATATCCACATTTGTGCAAAGCAGTTCCTGGTACTGCAACTCTCATCCAGAGACCGTTCTCACAACCTCAGCTTTCAGGTCAGTACATTTATTAAGCTCAAAAAAAAAAAAAAGTCAAAATAACTTCTGCTCTGTGAATTTTACAGACAGCAATCTGTATGTTTTAATACAAATGCCAGTGGCTACAGCACGACAGACACGCAGAGCCAAACTAGATCCTAAAATGTATTTTTTGTTTTCCCTCAAAGCCCCAAATCCCTAATTCTTCAGGCCAAGATTTACATCTTATCAATACGACTTCAACTAGTGCACCAAAATCACTCTGGCAAAAGCATTTTCTCCTATGATTTAGCTACAACATAAGACATTAAAAACAATGTTCAGGCAACAAGCTTCATTCATTATATCACAGATATAACTATTCAGGTGAATAAAATTACTTTGTATGTATATTTATCTACCACAATAGTGGCTATGAGGTAGCTAGAATTATTTTAGCTTTCAAGCCCTGCAAACCTCTCAGTATTTTAGAAAACAGTACGTTGTTATTAAAAAATTGTCAGGAACAACTCTGTAACTGCTAACTGTATGTGCTGAAGTTTAATCAACTTGCCAGTGATGCAATGCATCACACTCTTATTTCGCAGACTTATTTAATGAAAGATGCAAACACCGAAAAAAGGGCAGCTCACAGTTGCATTACAAGACTGCCTGCTGCTTGTGGAAGCAAATCTACTGGTTTCAGTACCGCCCAGCTGTACCGCCCAAGAGCTTTCACAAGATTTGAGAACCCTGCCCTCCCGCATCAGGGTCTGTACTAACCAGCACGCTAGTCAGTGGTAACTACACACAGATTACATTCTAGCAGAATCACATCCAGAGGGGTGGAGGATCCGCACATATTTAAAAAACAACCATTGAAAAAAATAACCAACTAACCAGGTTGCACCCCCATCCCAACCCCAACCCAACAAGCCCAAAACTTTTAGATCTCATTCACAGAGTGGAAAAAACGTTACACTCTGGACAATACGGCCAGAGGGGGATATCAGGATCCTTTGACATTTCCTCTGTAAAATAAATTCAATGGGAGAAAACCTGCTTCATTCAAACTGAGATGCCCATGAACTTGAATGGATCAGGACTTTATCTTACTTCCTCTATTTGGACTACTTTTATCACTACTGAGAATACAGTAAGGACAAAAGACTATTCAGGAGAAACATAATTTTTAACAGACAGAATGTAGAACAGAATGTTGCCCTCTCCGTAAATACTCATAAGGTGAGAAAAAGTAAAGCAATCAACCAAAATCAACTGATGTACGCCAAGGAAAACGGAGCATAGCTCTTTTCTCTTCCCTGTAAGATTAAGAAGAAATCCATTAGGACTCCTAATATTCAAAAACACTCTTTTAACTTTTAGGACCTGAAGAACCATCTGATGGTTTCTATGAAAATAAGGACAAAAACCTGTCTCTCATCAACGTCAACATCTTCTCTACTATTCCATATTACCCATTTAGGGGGTTTCCTCAGAAGATAGGAAAATTTCAAAGGGTTCAATCTCTTATATGGTATATGCACATGAGAAAAGTCCCACCACTTCTTCAGTAAATTGACTCACAGGAAACAAATTAAAATTGCTCAAATTTGGCATAGCATTTGTGGGTTCACATGTTTTTACTACCCTCTTGCTTTTAATTTTGAAGGTCAGCTTAGAATATTAAAAAAAATAAAGAAATGGTTCTTTTGTCAGTCAGCACTGATTACCAATTACCTTTTGCTCACACAACTTTAACTCATGGATTGTTTGCTGCAAGGTCCTCGTACCTCACTCTGCCAGACAAAAATGGGTTCTGGTTATAAATAACTTTTTCAGGAGCTTCTTACAAAACTTTGGCTCCTGAAATACTGGTTCCAGCTCTTCAGAAACTTTTAGTACACAAAGGTTAGGAGGTGTCCTATTTTGATTATTTTTTTTCTCTATGATTCATGGCGTAGGTGATTGATTAGTTAGCAGACGAGTTTTTCTTGGACCCTATTTCTACCTTCCATATGATGAGCTGATTAGTTCCCATGGAAGAAAAGGCAGTACAAATAACCATAGTAATCGCTAGAGTTCAGAAATTTGGCCTTTTACAATCTCAAACTACTGTGTATCCAGGAAATCCTGCCAGACAGTCACTGTTTGCAAATGGTTGGGAAATGTGATCGTTTGCCATGAAAAACAGATGAAAAGCAGGATCTGGTTAAAAGCCCAAGCCTTCGCCCAGACAAAACCTTTCCAAAATAAAGAAACAATGTCTGGTAGCTGACAGTTGACCTCAGCGGAGGAAGGGTGACAGTTCTGCATCAGTGCTCTCTCTAGCAATTTGAAAATTTTAAAATGAGTCCAGAATTTGAAATAAGATTTAGCTGAACGTAAAGAATCGCTGTCAAGTCTGACACTAGTAATAGTCCAATCAAATGCAGTCTATTTAAAAGGAAATCTGTCTTTTTAAAACTTAGGTACAAACATGGACAAGCAAGACTTCCATTAGGCTGAGAATAACGTAAGAAAGTATCAGGCATTTAACAATGTAGGTGCATCTCAGCAATTTAAAATGGGGTGCACTGTTCAACTAGAAGTGCAAGCCCATACTTTTTTTGAGGATTACTGGTACAAGCATGAGCAGTTGCGTACATTTCAAAGGAATATACTGTGCCATATTTATAAAGGAATAATGCTGTGATACTGAAGCAGCACATATTAACTACATTACCAGCAGTTCAGATGCAGGCCCTAAGCCTATTTATTTAGTAATGCAAAGGAGGGTGACTGACCAGATGATGTTTAACCTACACACTAAACCTGACTAACAAATACAATTTCAGGGCAAGGGGAAGAGAAAGAGGCTTGCCATTCTCAGAAAAGATGTGACTATTGTTTTAATATTAGAATGCTGTCCCATAAGCTACCAAGAATGCTGACATTGACTGAAAAACAAAACATTCAAAAAGCAGTGTCACAGAATGCTGTAGATTTCCTAATAAACCATTTAAAATCTGGTATCTAAAATCTGGTCTTTAAAATCTAGTAGACCAGCTTCTGGTCTACCTGGAAAACAATCTCCCTGTATTGCAACTGGACTTCTTATTAAATAAATGCAGAACTATTTAATAGAAACACAGAATATCCTGAGTTGGAAGGGACCCACGAGGATCATCAAGTCCAACTCCTGACACCACACAGCACAACGTAAAAGTTAAACCAGGTATCTGAGAGTTATCTCGGCTTGGGGCCGCGACCACTTCCCTGGGGAGCCTGTTGCAGTGTTTGACCACCCTCTCAGTGAAGAACTTTTCCCTAGTATCCATCTGAACTTCCCGACACAGCCTTAAGCCAACCCCTTGCGTGTGATCTCCAGGCTCCAGGGAGAAGAGATCAGCACCCCCCTCTCCGCCTCCCCCCTGAGGAAGCTGTAGACAGAAATGAGGTCACCCCTCAGTCTCCTTTTCTCCGAGCTGCACAAGCTTAGTACCTTAGCTGCTCCTCATCAGTCATGCTCTCTACTCCTTTCACCACCTTTGCTGCCCTCCTTTACAATTTCACATTGTAAGTATTTTTGATAGACTGTATTTTATTTAGTTCAATGCCTTAAAATCCTTTATGGTCTTTTAAAAAAGGCTAAGAATTTCTAACATCCAAATTCAATGAAATAGTAAATGAAAACGAACCCCTGGCCAAAAATAAACTACTAGGAGGCAAAAGAAACTTTGTGAGAATGCAAATTGAGATAGGAGCTGCAAGGAGCTCTGTCATCTTAATGAAGATTTGTTATGTTTTATTGGTATACTAAGCTCAGAGGAGAGGAATAGAGCAGCTCTATTTAAAAATTTATCTGGTAAAATTTAACCATACCTTGGCACTATCATCATTTACAATAACAGAAGTAATCAGACTATTACCCGACTCAGAGGTAAGAGCAATCATCCTGTATTTTTGTTTTCAGTTCAGCTTCTATCAGCCAAAACAAAATCAAAGAGTCTTTTTCTTTGGGTACCGCTGACTTGTGACCCAAGACACACGTCAGATATGCGCGCCTAAAGCCACAACTGCAACACTGATGAAGTCAGAGAGTACTGACACTACTGGCCATGACACAGATAGCTTTGTGTACTCGTCTTTGTTCTTGCATATAATGAAGCCAGGGCAGGGAAGCGAATGGTGCTATTTCCTCGTCTCATCAACCAGGGGTCACAGCAGACCAAGATGAGTGGGAGGCCATTTCAATGGCTGTCTGCTCATCAGCCCCTTTAGCAAAACCAGCAGCAGGAATGAAGTCCTAACAGAAGAGCAGCTCTCTGCTCCCACCAGGGAGGGAACTGAGGAACAGCTGAACAAAGGCAGAATACGAGTAACTTGAGTGGCAGCCCGTAGGCCACTGCCAGCTGAACCACCAAAAAGGAGGGGCAAAATTATCTTCTACACTTCACTTTCAATATCCACTCCCATCTCATCTACTGGGTTCAACCACTTTATTTTTTACTGTCACAGTATCTTCCACTACCAAGGACATTATTGTGCTGTCATTTCCACTGAAGTGAGTGTCAGTACTTAGGCTAATTCTGTTAGACAGACTGCATCGTATAATACCATCTTATGTACTGATTTGCTGACATAAAACATATAAACAAAAACAGACAAGCACAGGAAAGAAACCAGAATTGCTGGTTTTTTCCGCATGGCAACTAATTGCTTTCTGCTGCCACAAACTCCTGATCCAGGGCAACTGCGAAGTCATCGATCTTCTTAGGACCTTCCACACTCTAAGACATGAAGGTCAATAAATGAGACAAACAACCTAGCATTTCTGCATGATTATTGTTCCCCCCAAGCTTTTCTGTATGCTCTCTGTAAACACTGCAACAATACTCTGAAAGTATGAACGTGCTAGACACAAGCACACAAAACCCTACAACACTACACTCCAAGTTGTTTCTTACAGATATCATCTTCAAAAACAGAGAAGTGTACGTCTTTCTACCAAAGCTGAAAATACGGATAAAAAATAAACCAGACTTTTCTTCGTTCATTGTGAAATGAACACTACGGGTAACAGCTTCTGCTGGGAACTTCTAGACCTAACAAACAGTCTGCAGGTCATCCAGTTACAGAGCTCGGCTTTGAGAGACTCAGCAGAAAAAGACAAGACTATTTTGTGCCTGTAATTTACAAGACAGTTTTGTCACCTACAATTAAATGTTATCTTAAATCAGGAATTTTAACTATACAGTTGCCAGACTGTGCCCACAAATCAGACAGCCAGATTATGAACTGCTTTTTTATTTTACTAGAGACACATTTGGAACTCAAAGCTGGAGGAAAACTACAGATCCAGTCATTGTTTCACTGGCAATCTCCCATAACTAGGGAAAGGGGTTGAACAGGCCAGGAAAGTTTACAAGGCTATCCACAGGGCTGGCACAGCTCACCGAAGGGCACCAGAGAAACTCGAATGAGAAGACAGTATTTCTGTCTTCAGAACAAGTTCAGTAGTGTGCAGTAAGCAAGGTATGAGAACACGTGAAAGGCGATGAAGTAAGGCACCTAGATGTTTATTAACTGTGAACTTTCCATCCTGTGTAGTGAATGGGTCAACAAGCCAGGGAAATAATATGCAAGAGGATAACTAAAGACAGCTTTAGCTGTCAAAATAAAGGGGTCAAAATAAAGGTTGCATGGAGAAATAAAAACTGGACCTCATAAAGCAGCAGGGAGTTTCATAGAAAAAACTAGGTTAGCGGGCCTGGTTACTGTAAACACGAATGACAAAGGAGGCGGGAGGGAAAGATGGGTTGAGAAGTCATAATTGTTCAGGCACTAAACTGCCTGCAAGCTGTACACAACTTTCAAGTCCCCCGATCTTTTTTCATGTAGAATGCATGTCTGGCTTCTGTTTCTGAAGAAGTGAGTTGTTAGTCATCCAGTTTGCAAAAAAGGGTTAAAAGGCCAGCAAGCATCCTCACAGTGTAATCAGCTGAAGAGCAGTAATTTTCTCACTACACCTTGCAGCAAGGAAAATTAAACTTCAGTGAGTTCTGCATGGCCATGACTGCATAACTTGTTTACTGCTGTGTTTCACAGCAGGCAGTTAGCTTGCTAAAGCCACAGAGCACGAAGCACTGCCTAAGCAGATAGGAACTTCTGTATGCCTCGCCGAGGTACACCAGCTTCGAGGACTAATTCTAGAAGGGGCATCCAACTACAAAACTCCAGCAAGAGAGTGGTGTCTTTGGCAGAAAGAAACATACTTTGAATTTCAGTCCAGCCATGCAGCTACAACTCTGTGGTCAGAGAAATAACGGTGGTTATTCCCAGAACAAGTGATTTTCACAGATGTTCCTAAAGGACATAGCTGTGATAACACACGTTCTCTCTGTATCTTGTACTATAGAGGTCCCTTTCTTTCTGGCAATTGTGATGTACCTAAAAACAAGACTCTGTGTCATACATACTAACATGCCTGTTCAATTCTTCAAAACTAAACCCACTTCCACAGTCCCACCTGGCATCAGCAGAAAGGAATGGGGGGGATGAGAGGAGGAACTGGCCCAAGCTCCTGCAACAAAGCACCTGCCCCACAGCAAGAGCTGGAGAGATTCTCCAGCAGTTATGGAAATCAATTAATTATCCCCTATGTTATGTAGCATTGGCTTTTGTCTGTCTGTGAGCAGCTATATGAACAATTTCTGATGAATACTTACACTTCTTTTTCATCTTTCTACAAAGCAAAAATCCCTCCAGATAGGGATCAGATGTTTTTTCTCAGGTGCCAAATATTGTGGACTTCAATCCAAGACTCCCAACTGATTTCAGTCAATATTTTTCTTAGTGAGAGCCAAAACCACCAACTCTTATTAACCCATTAAACAAATGCTTAATATTTTTATTAAAGATATAATCTAGACATGGCTGTTCTGCTGAACTCCACTGTCTTATTTCTACTAAAGTGAATGACAAAACATTCACTGACTTCACGGTGAGAAGTGGTCATCTGCAGCAGGATAAAGCAGAGCATATCCAAGATGGTACTTTCTTCTTCTGAAGTAATGCTTGTACCTTCTCCAGCAATAGGGCACTTGGAGCTGCAGCTCTTAGATGCACTGCAATTCTCAATAGCTAAAGGAACACCGAGAGTGTACTGCTGAATTATATAGTCTTAAAAGAATGGCTGTTATTTATAAACATTCAATAAAAGAGATTTCCTAAGTCTTCATTAACAGTTCTTTAACTAAAGAAAAGCTACCAGTTAACAGTAACGTGACTGCTAACAATAAGATGAACAAGTAAGTTAAACTAAAAGTTTAACAATTAAATACTACATTCATCAGCAGTCAAACAAAAATCTTCTAGGTTGCAAGTTTAGCGAGCTCTTCAGAATCTTCTTGTAAAGCCATATATCAGGTATTGTAAAACCTAAGAAGTGTTTCAAATCAGAAAATCTCACATTTTCCCTCTTCAACAAAAGCCTTTAAACAAATTTGTATTCATTTACATCACTAGCACAGCTTCTAACACCGCAAGAACTACAAAACACCACATTGCATTTCAGCAGAGATACATTTAATGAGGCCTGAGAATCAGCCCTCCTGCAAACGTTAGCTAGAAATGAGCAAACTATTCAAATACTCAGTAAGTAGAGTTCAGGTCGCGAGCAGTGACTGTTCAAAGTGAGTGGATGTCTCTGAAAAGGGATCTTTTACCCCCTCTTAAGGCATTTAAACTAAAATACTATTCATGGATAAATCTTTCTCACTGACACAGAATAAGAAATTACTTCTATCTACCTTCGCAGTTCCATTTTTTACTAACCTCTAGAAAAATATTCTGAAGATTTTTAGTAACAATGGTATTATTCAACAGCAAAAAGAAGCTGGGCTCCATACGCATATATGATCATGTCAGAAGGTACGTCATTTATCAACTCTGGATTTAAATTTGTAGTCCTTTTTACGGCACAATTAGCCCCAATATTTGAGGTTTGACGTCACACAGAAAAGAAAGGCCAAACCAGCTGTGTGAACTGAAGAACAAGTATGTATGCCTTGCTTACGTTTGAAGTGATCATCATCTTGCTTTAGACTATTTTAAGCAGAAAAGCATTAAGCGAAAGTAGAATTAGCTTAATAATGCTAACAGATTAAGGACTAAAACACAGTCTAGTCATTAGACCAATCACAAATGCCACGTCAACCAAAAAAAGCTACGATTTTGATCTCACCAAGATGACACATGATACAAAGAAATGGATCTGTTAAAGGTGACTCTCAAAATTACAAAGTAAAACTAATGGATCATGTCCATCGATTTCAGTGACAGTTCTATAAAGATCCTGTACATCTGTTATAATGACAAGTAAGAGTATTCTTACTTGTATATATAATAAGAGTATATTATATATGTTATAATGACAAGTAAGAGTACTCCACTCAGCTAGCTCTTTCCAGTTAAATACCTCTGGGACTCAAGACACGTTCAACCAGCTCCACATCTCAGTTAGTATAAAAATTTCCTGGCTTACCAATAACAGAAGAAGCATGGAAACAGACACCAAATGTTGTGTTCACTCATCGTGCAGCGATGGACTGGAATGGAACACTGATCAGGTAGCGATCAGTCCTGTTTCAACCACTGGAAACCATTATGCTAAAATATGTTAGAATTTTTTTTTGCGTTGGACTAGCAATCCACTACAAAATATATTAAAAGACAGTCTTGTCATCAACTACTTATGCTTATTTAAAATGTTTGCTATTAATCTTCATTACAACTCACTTTTTTTTCTAAATTCCAAAAACATGAACTAAAGCCAAAACTCTTTATATCAAATAGCAAAAAATAGTACTTCTACTGCCTACTTTATGCATGCAGATTGCATTAAAACACACGTGCACTTTTTTTCATAAAAGCCCTCTTTTGCAATAAAATTAAAGCATACGATCTTCCTTTCAAAGCAACTCACCATACAATTTAATGAAACTACATATGGTTTGATTGTGTATTTCTTCTTTAATATTCATGAAAGCAAAACTTTGCCCTGTAAAATCCAAATTGTCTTAGAATTAAACCAAATCGGTAGGCTTTTTATCTTTATTTTGAAACATCTGTATTTAAATGCTTTATACTGAGGTGATCTTACCAGGATTTTAAGTTGAATTAAAATAAATGTTTTTAAAAATGAGAATTCAGTATGAGGGAAGTGTTTGCAGGATTTATTTAGGACTAGCAGAGATGATCTGGCAGGTGCAAGACTCTTACATATCCCATCAGGAATTACACTACCAAAGGAATACTCATTCAAAGGACCCAAAGCAATGAGTCATTTGTAAACTGCCATCTCTCAGCAGTTACCTTTTTTTTTTTTTAAAAAAAGATGTGGTTTATGTAAAATTTCATGTATCGATTAAAATTTTAAAGACTGGCATAGCTTTGTCTCAAAGACCCTAAGTTAAAACACCAAAAGCAGCCTTTGCAACTTTGCTTTTTTGTAAAAAGCCTGGACACTGATTGACTAGAAAACATTTCCCTTTTGCCAGTACCTAAAATGCTATCTTAAAAGGCAAGCCGCAACACTGACATGCGCAACAAAGTCAGCACAAATGTCACAGCTGTATCAGGTGGAATTTTTGCAGTGATACGATCTTCTGTATGGCCCCAAGAGGAATTTTAGTTAAGACTTTTTTTTCTTCCTGCTGTTCCTAGTACAGTCATCAAGAAAAAAATACCACTTAAAAATAGCCAAATTTATTTGAGAAAATTTGTG
This sequence comes from Steatornis caripensis, assembly GCA_013398225.1. NCBI lineage: Eukaryota > Metazoa > Chordata > Aves > Caprimulgiformes > Steatornithidae > Steatornis > Steatornis caripensis. The sequence goes on from VZSC01014158.1 coordinate 261,862, forward strand.
TTCTGCAATCAAAAGCCTAAAAGCAGTTTTGGTGGAGCCTGGGATCAAGATGTCCGAGAGAGTTGATCTGGTACCTGTCAAGCAGGTTGTTGGCAGTTGCAAAGTACCAAGTATATCTGAATTGTTCTGTGCAGTGAATCTGCAAAGGCTGTGAACCAAGCAGCACCACTCCTCATCTGGATATAAATCCACAGTTTCTCCCAGCACTACCTCAAAGGTAGAGACTTCAGCTACACAGGGTCAGATTAATTTCTGATGGTTCTGCAGTTCACAAGCACTCTTTAAATAATCTTTTTCAGACAGTATTTTATTTATCTGCAGATGCAAAAAATGAAGTTAGCATGTTTTCAATACAGCTATTTCATTACAGATTGTAGGGAGTTCACCTTGTATCTCTCTGAGGGCATGAAAAAACCAGAACTTGTTAAGTTTCGCTTTTTTTTAGGGTGCATTTCTGTTAGATTTCTAAGCTTCCTTTCACTGTCATGGGTATTAAAACATGAAGGCCTAATATTTAAGTTTCAATGGTGCTTCTGTTAAGGGAGTAATTTTTCACCAACATACATTGCAAGAGCAAAGACTACTGCCCCCAGGGAAAAAGGACAGTAACAAAGGTACCAGAGTGGAGGACCAGGCTGTGAATGGCAAAGTACAAGACTAGTGATGAACCAAAATATCAACACCTCATCACTTAGTTATTGCTTGGGATTGCATATACTTAGAACCATCACCCTGCTGCAGTGGTTACTGTGGTATATGACTTTTAATATACTCCGCTTTCCTTTCAGCATGCAGTCATTCTGCTTTTTAAAGGTGCAAATTGTCCATGGGTATTTCCACCATACAGGAAGGCCAGAATAACAGATCTGTATGCAAACCCAAGAAGAATTTGCCTTTAGGATTAATCATTTCTACAGCAAGAAGAGCCATGCTTAGCAACGTGATTATTAATATGCAGGGTTTTTTCACTCTACTAAAATTAATTGGAACATTTTATTCATTAATCATGTAATTCCATTAAAAAAAAAAATCTCAAACTCTTACAGGCCGGAAAGAACTTCCAGCTCAAGTCTCCCCACTCGGTGTTTCCTCAGCTTTGAAAAGCACGTAGTTACTGTCGGAATTTGTGCCAGCCATAGTGCAGCAGTAGTGCTGAACATTGTGAGATAACATAGCTCACAAAGGTGCACAGACTGGATGTTTTCAAAATACATGCTCCTGTGCTGAAGCTGCTTTAATTTGAGATTTTATGTGCATAGGTGGTTTTATTTTTTTTTAACAAGCTCATCTTAAATTGTTCTTCACATGAGCTTCAGATAACATGAGGAGAACAGTAAAACTGTAACACCCCGTCAGTATCTGACAAAAAGTTATTTCCAGTTCCCTTTATACCTTTATAAATTGAATTGTAAGTAATCGTACGCATTTCTTTTTCAGTCTTCTTTACAGCTTCCTGTTTTTTCTAGAAAAATGAATCAGGCATTTGTTTCTCCAAGATAAAAAAAAGACTACTGAAAATATTGTTCTAGCAGAGGCCGTCCTGACAGAAAAAGGAAATGTTCATGAGACAATATCCTCAGCAAAAGGCATGCTTTAAGTAAAGCAAACCAGACAGTACCCCAAACCTCTCAAATAAATGCAAACATATGACAGGAACAGTAGCACAAAATGGAAACGGACAGTGCTACTGTGTCTTAATTGCATCCCCACTTGTTTTATATGCAAGTTTATGCTTCTCTTTCACCTTTTAATGCACTACACTCTGTTACAAGAAAGATCTGTGATAATTGCTAAAAACAAGCATGTCAAAACCTCAAAATTTAATAAACGTTTTAAGTATTTGACTACAGATATACTGCATCAAATATTGGAAACAATTACAATGCCTACGTTTTGGCAATCAACACAAGAGTCTGCATATGATAATCTGGTGGGTCTCTTAAATCTGAGGCATTTTTTTAAAAGCAGACCATCAGACATGAATAGGATTACTCCTTTTACCTAGCACAACCTCAGACCACGCAAGAGTTGCTTTCTGAGGTGTACAGCACCTGAAACTACTGGTGCCGCTGACTGTTCGTGCATTTCCAAGCTGCAACACAACACAGCAGCATGAAGCTTCATCCAAACGTTTGGCAATGGAATGTCATGGCAAGTCTGTTTTTGTCAAATAATTCACAAGAGATGGTAGATCTAGCTGTTGATGTAATTAAACAGAATTTAAGGAATAAAAGTTAGAACATCCTTCTGTCCTCAGAGCAAGTCTAACATGGAAAGCAAGTGAACATAATAATGTGAATTATTCAGTCACCACAGACTGCCTAAAATAATGTTTGTCCACAGATTTGCGCGAGTATTAGAATGGTTCATGCTAAGAGCTATCCTCTTCTTTACAATTTCTGGACTAGAACTGCAAAGTTATTTGTGAAGATACTGTATGTTGAATTACAGTAGACAGATAAAGAAGCCTACAAATTTCTATTCCTATTGTAATATCCTCATTACACACACGTAATAACACTTATTACGCACTGTAAAAAGGTGGAATATTACAAGATTTCTGCCTATCAGAGAAGTTTCTGCAACTGTGTTAACAGGAGGAGTAGGGTCAAAAAACCTTAAGTTTTTAAGAAATGTAAAGTGGATTATACGAAGGAGTTGTCTCTAATAGGACGGGATTGGAGTAGATTCCTAGTACATCCTATGCTTCTACAAAATAGTCAGTGTAAACCAAAATTTACATTAAGCAGTCCCATGGCAAAAATTTTTGGCAAAACTGTTCAAGTGTCAATGACTCAGATTTCCCATTCTCAAGAACACATTGGGGTTTTTTACTATTGTCACAAACAAGGTTGACAAAACTCTCCTGCAATTTGCTTACATGAACAAAATTAACTCTCAACATTTTTGCAAACTTTTGGTCTAAAGTTTTTTTTTGGGGAGGAAACTATAGAGGCCCCAACTACTCACTTGAAGTTGGATGATACTTTCCATCTCATTAGGGGAAACTCAGCTTTACATCTCTTCTTGTCCTAGCACTGCCATCAGTGCCTGGCGGATGCGCTCCCCCTCCAAAAAAAAAAAAAACCCAACAAACCCCAAAACAGGAGAACATGCAGCTGTACATCATAATTTCTGATTATACTGTGCTAAGCTTAAAGATGGAGTAATTGCATGCCTTTTTCATTCTAATTATTTGTTTCAAAAGCAGTTGTCTTTCCAGTCAGAGAAATCTCAGTTAAAAAGTCCTTACAGTTCAGTAATTTCACAGCACTTAGAGAATTTGAATGGGAAAGACACGTACACGGTCACAATTTGGACAAGTAATCTTGGGGCCAGCAATTTAAGTTGTTCAAACTAGCTACTGAAGCATTCTGCTTATTATTAGTTTTCACTAAAGTAATACAGCAGTCTATATTTTAAGAATTTTTGAGTTTTATTCACCCAAAAGCAGCATGATGATTGGCCCCATAACCTGCAGGTGCCCTTCGAAGATGTCACATGCTCCAAGCCCATGGTCAGCTACAAACGCCTCCGCATTCCTGTACTACTGTTTCAAGATGTTGCTGGCAGGCATCCACACTCCATACACTTCTTCTATCAACACTAGATTGGTATTTGCTCCGGAACCTGAAAAGTAAAACTTCTACACATATTTTAGCTCCTTTTCCTTCTATCTTTATTTTTTCTTTTGTTCATAACAAGTCCAAAACAATTAATTCTGTTTAAAGTAAAACCAGGGAGAATCAATTAGAGCGTGTTTTCCAATGGTGCATCTCTTAAAGTGCTATTTACTTATTTAATAAATTTAGGAAAATGATCGAGCGTTTTTTGAAAGTCCTTTCCGGTAGCCTAAAGTAGCAACAGTAATTATAATAGTTCCATTGTTTCAAGTACTTTGCCTGTCCTAAAATAAGAATGCTGTTCTCACACACAAAGAGAGATACTCCAAAGAAGAAACTGTACATTTGTTGCCTGTATACTTGTGTCTGTGTATACTTGTTGTGTTTATGTGTCCCACCTCTGAAAAAAACCCCCACTGTCAGGGATAAGAAACCCCACGAAAGCAAAATTTTGAGGCAAGAACTATTACAGCATGCTAAGAATAGAATTAGTTTTTCTCCTAACAAGATAGAATCCAGGGAAAAAAACCCTACCTTCTAGCCACTGTTGAATAGCAGTCCTCTAACAGTATGCTGTGGCCGGGTGAGACAAACAGAGGCATCAGTGAACAAAATCAGCTTCTTCATCACGTCTACAGGGTTATTTTAATTAATATCAAAAGCCAAGCACATCTGGTGAAAGTCCTAGCTAAGAGGTCTCCAGGCTGGGACAGCTACTGAACACATCAGTACACAGATCCCCTTACTTCAGCCGTTTGCAGGAAAAAATAATAGTTACTTTCCATACTAAAAAGAGAAAAAACAAGGGGGAAAACCTTGAAAAGTAAACTTTTGCCTCACCTCGGTAAGTGTTAAGTTTTTAAAACAAACTGTTACCTACAGAAGTTACGGAGAGTTTGTCACCTCTCAGACCATGAACGACAATCCACAACTTTGAAAACTATCTAGTGATTTTGAGAGTCTCATTTGTATAAATCAGGAATATTGGCAATGTCAGATAATAGTAAAAGCTTGACACAATATTTGGACTGTTAAAAAAGGATAAGAAATAATCTTATTAATCCTCTGTAGCTAATGGAGAAGTGCTCCCAAGGGTGGAAAAACTTACAGAATTTTGGCTGGGCGACCTTCAGCGGAGGCTCCCCTACAGGTGATCACATCCACAATCTTTGTACCAACAATTGTCTACAGAGGCCTTTATAAGGCTGTCAGAATAACTCTGAAACTGAGCTTTTTATATTCTTAACCTATTTTTGGAGGGAACTTAGAGCAAATCATACGAAAAAAATCAAATTAATGTAAACATAACAAAGTCATATGAAATCAGTAGCCCCAGAAATTTTCATAAATACAGGCTTTCTCTTTTTTTTCTTTTAATATGATGACTGGTTTGCTTTCAAGTTTGGCAGAATTTAAAAAGGATTCTTTTTTAATCCTGGGAATTTTACAGATCTCAAACCAGGATCTTTCCTAGCTTTGACAAGGCACCTTTTACAGCATATATACTTTTACTGACTACTCTCGTTGCTCAATCTTTAGCAAAACCTTAATTTCTCTTAAGTACCAATCATTCAATGTTCCATTTTTAATAAGCTATAAATAGTCTCTCATTAGAAATCTCTTTGACTCTAGTTATTCAATTTACATTGTCTACTCTCTTGCAGTGGCATAATTTCACTGATCCTCCACTGCCATAGTGTCTTTCTGTAGCCAAAAAAAATCAAAATGCCAAATAAAAAACCACGAATAAAGAAGCAGAAGCCTCTGCCACCTCTAAGAAAAATCAGTTGTGTCTAAAATTATAATCTACCATTTGGATGATGTCAGGGCTGAGAGACAGTGATAGCAGCACCTGTGAGAAGATCATCCCATGACTGGAAAAGTCTTCATTAAAAAAAATGGCTGTCAAAAAATTATACTAGGTATATCCTCTGCAGTATGAAGGGATGGTAAGAATCACTGGCATCACTACGCTCCTCCTGCTAGCAGGGCTGCCATGTCAGTTAGAGGAGTTGTAGATTGTGTATACACACATTTATTCACCATGAAAGTCTGGTCCACAATTTTCAGGTTAACCTCACATCAAATCCTCAATTTGACATGTGCCTATGCAATTAAGCCAGATACATTTGTAAAAAAAATTTTTTTTCCTAACCTTTCAAGGCAAAAGTAGTTGCATTTCTCTTTAAATATATACAGTAGAATGAGTAAAATGACAAATGTGACCAGCAAAACGTAGGGTCAAAACCAAATGTGAAATAAGAAAAAAAAACTTTGTGAAGAACTCCCCCACAAAATTCTGCTCTTGTAAGCCCCAAAATGTTGGCCTTTTACTACATTCTCCACAAAGCTGTACAGTGATGAGCACACAGTGCAGGCTGTACTCATTTACTGATGCGAAGCCTGCTTTGTTTGAGTCCGCAGATACCTAACCTAGGTGAACAACAGCACTGGGAAGAGGCTGCAGTGAAGTGGATCCACACAACATAACTTCCTGAGTGGCTCCAGAAGAAATCCTACAGAATGGATGTTAAGATGAGAAAAGCTACTGTTGCCCAAATTGTCCAACGAAGCAGACAATCCAGAGCCTTTCTCAAGCAACAATTACTTCTATTCCTGCATAATCCATAGGCCCCGCATTATCAATATCAGTAGAGATGCTTCTGAGTTTTGTGCTAGTGCCTCAATCTTTAACATGCCACTTCACATGAACTACCAGAAAGCAGGAAAGTGGGAAAACATATTCTCCTAGTTGTACGTACTACAAACGAAGGCACAGAGAGATAACGTGATTTCCTAAGAGTCACGCACTGCAGCACAACAGGAACTGCACAGCTTTTTCCTTCAGCCTAGGGCAGCTTCCCGACGACTCATACTTCCTTCTTCTCTGATGCTGCTGTATTTAGGGGCTTCACAGTGAAGGTGAAGCCTAAGAGAACATGTCAATCAAGAAGTTTTAACAGCTTCTTTTAAAAAAACAACCACACAGAATTCAAGTCTGCCAGTGGCCTTTAAGAATCTCACATAAACAGAAATCTCGCAGTTCAAGGATAATTTTTGATTTCGGAACCACAATACACTTTCATACAACCCTTAAGAATTTCTTAACAGGAGACTTATTTTATTTTGTGATGCTTACACCATTGCTCTCCAATCCACCACTGAAAAATAGGAACGTAGAACATTTAATAAAAACACCAATGGTAGACAGACTAGGCAAATTGATCACAGCTAGAAAAAAAAGGGTTACTTGTGGCATGGGGAAAAACCTCAGATGTACCATGGAAGTGTCCTTCTATTCATAAACCTGAAAGACTGTCAGGATATTGGATCCAACAAGGATTAGGGGCAGATCAATATCCAATGAACAAAAAGGAGCAAGAAAATATGAGGGGCCAGCAGATGTTGCATAGGGTATGGGCAGACAAACAAGTCACTGCAGGAAAAGCTGTGTCCGGACTTGCGGCAGTACCATTGCCGTGCTTGCGCTGTAACTGCCTATGTGCATGCCATTAGCCATGAGGAAACGCAGGACAGCCAACTCCTCTCTCCCACATCCCCTTATATTGCAGCAGTTTGGGGTGACACTCTAAGCAATTATTTCAGTTGTAACACGATACATTCTGTTCAGTTCTCTAAGCAAGCCTGTACCTGTCTCTTCGCTGTAGCTTCAGTCACATTTGCCGTAGAAATAGTCATAGGTAGGGAATATTGCAGTACAGTGCAGAGTTCCCAAGTTTTATATTCTTGAAGGGTTCATACAACAGTCACCAGCAATAGCATTCATGCTAGGTCTGGACTTGAATTTAATCAGTGTAAAAAGATCTTGAAACAAAAAAAATCCAATCTCCACCCCACATCACGCCCACCTCTCTCTCTCTCTCAGGAAGGCGGAAAATGCCACAAGTCTCTATGCTGAAATTCAGCCCACACGATATTTCCTTTGGATTTAATTGCTTCCATACAATTTGTATCTGCTAGTCACGCTAGGCCTCGGAGCACTAAATATGCTGCTACAAAGAACCTCTTGTCCCGTAATAACCTTCTTAATTGAGGAGACGGAATTATGGGTAAAACCAATGTTCAGCTTCATCCAAAGCACCCAAACAGGAAACAAGTCAGAGCCTAACCGCTGACTCTTCCAACACGGTCTGAAGGAGCGAACAGGGAAGAGCTGGAAAGGACAGACTTTACAGATGGTACGTTGTCAAACCTGTTTGAAGCTGGACACATGCATCAACTTATGAAGCAGACGGCTCTGCATGCTGTCATCTATTCAGCAACTACGGAGCAAAGCTGGTCAGGCAGACCACCTTTTACGTGTTGACTACAGCAGCTCACAAAAATTATAAAAATAAACCTACTGCTCGCTTTTCTTTCTTTGAGCAACCCAAAGCGTTAGTAAAGCCAACACCCTTTCAGGTGGTTCCGGAAAAACGTTTTCATGGTAGCATTCTTAATTAATGCCTGTATCTATTCTGTAAAAGTCTTTACAGCTAAGTCAAAAATGTACCTTGTATCCTAACTCAGAAAACCCAACAAGAGAGTGAACTGGATCACATCCTGTAAATTGAATGTGTCCTCGAAGCAATTCTATTCCAGATCTGCTTTCATCCTTGGATTTTATTAAGCACTGCATTTTAAGCACCATATTAACCACTAAATTTTATTAATCACCACAGGTGACATGAGTTTTGATTCTAAGAAAACAGTCTATTGATCATGGAAAGACACCATCTTGGACCAGAAAATGAATAATTATTAGCTTTCATCGGAAACTCTGTAGCCGTTCCAATACCAAATTCAGAGGGGAAAAAAAAAAAAAAGTAGCTCGTAGAACGTTGGTGGTTTTTCAAGTTTTGAAGAGGGACTCCAATGTCAACACAGAAATTAGCTTGATTCCTCTTGCTTTATAAACTTATACCAAGAGAAGTTATTTGTCTATCCAGGTCAAAATTTCCTCCAGTGAATCTGTCTGATTTTAAAGGAATCTATTCCAAATATTTATAACTAGGAAGAAACACTTTAATTTCCACAAAGTTAAACAAACATAAGAATAACTTTTTTTCGCTTCACTATAAATTGTAACCTTAAACCTGGCAGATCTTACCGTTAGCACTCAAAGCAGGTATCGTTAAATAGCCCATTTACAACCAGGGTCAATAAACACGATCCATTGCTCTGGCTGCAGCAGATCTGTAGAGCCAGTCTACAACACAGTAACTCAAAATACCATGCTCAGCTCTTTTCACCAGCTCTCTTCAAGATCTAAAATAGATACCTATCAGTCAGTAAGATGCGACCCAGCTCTGAACAGGACCGTCGAAAGACCACCGAAATCATTTTTCACACATCACTGGATTTCTGCCATAAGGCCATTGCTGTTGTAACTAAATCTGCATGCTTGACCCATTCACTAGCCTTTGGCAACAAATGCAGTTACCTCCAAAAAAGTGTGTTAATCCAAACCCTAAAATTTTAGGCTCATGAACCAGACTGTGGTCCATTATAACGTTAAATTGAAAATATTTCTGACATTCTGATTTTTAAAAACCTGTGTATTAAATTACAAAGCTCTTCCCATAAACTACTAGGCCACCTTGTGTTTCACCATTTAGTTTGAAACGTGACGTTTTAAAACACTCGAACAGGTTGCCCAACTGTGGTTGCCTCATCATGGGAAGTGTAAGTTGGGCTGGACAGGGCTTTGGCAACCTGACCTGGTGGAAGGTGCCCCTGCCCACGGCAGGGGACTTGGACTAGATGGTCGTTAAAGGTCCCTTCCAACACAAACCATTCTGTGATTCTATGAAAATTAATGTGAAGGTATTATTTGTAAACTACTATCAGCAAATGAAAGCATAAACTTACTCTTATTAACCTCCGCATTAAAAAATATAATGTGGGTAATGAGTTATCATAGTCCAACAGTTATTAAAATGTAAGCTACAGAAAAATACAAGGAACAGATAATGTAACATGCATGCCACATATAATGTCCTGAGACTAGCTTTTAAATTAAAAATTAAAATCAGATGTTGTATGACAGAGCCTGAAACTTCCTGTTAAATGCAAGGACATTCAGTTCACCAAATTCAGTAGAAAGTCAGCGAAAATCAAAAGCACTCAGCACTTCGTAAGCTTCATTCTGTTGTGAATGAAGATGAGGTCTGTATTTGAAGTCACAGAAATTTTACAAAAGACGTGATTTTAAGTCCTTACTGAGTTAAAGACACACAATGTCTAATATAGGCAAAACCTTTTTCATACACAAAATGAGAATTTTGGCTTGATCACCAGAAAAAAAATAAATGGCTCTGCCCTACTTCTGAAAAATGTTAGCAAGCGTACTCAAAAGCAACTGAACTTCAATGATTACACAAAATGAAGGTTTTAACCCATGAAACAGTTCAGTCAGACAATTCCCTGAAAGAGATTACACCTGTTTCACTATCAGCTTTGTAACTTACAGTAGTGAAACCACCGATCCAAGCTTGCATTTTCTGCATAACACGTTGATCACATTTATTGGCCATTCATTTTGCATACCATTTTAATTGCCCTTTATTTCTCAGGATTTTACTCCCATACACTCCTTTGCATTGACAGAAGCACAAAGAAATTAAATTACTGCAGTAAAACGTTTTTTCTTCCTGTGGAGACCATTGCAGGTCTGGTTTTAGTTCAATTCACTACTTCTAATGTATCACTGAATATGGAAGTTACTCTATTAAACCTTTCAAATCAAGAAAAGAAATATAAATAAATAAATGAAAAAAAAATCCATGTCAGTACTATTGTACTGATGCACTTAGGAGCTAATCATACAGAATTTTCTTAGGCAGTATACATTCTGTTTAAGCACACTTGTAAAGGAGCCATCTAACAAACATCTTCAAAACAAAAAGAACAAATCAGTGTAGGTTTCAAGTGATCACATGAACTTCACTGTTTGCTCTGTCTGAACATTCCTATCAAGTTACATGTTTATATCAACCTCAATACAATCATGAGAACGTACTCATTATTTAGTGGAACATCTCGATAAGAAAACATTATTATAGATCAGAAAGATACCTAAAAACTACCAGGAAACAGNTATCAAGTTACATGTTTATATCAACCTCAATACAATCATGAGAACATACTCATTATTTAGTGGAACATCTCGATAAGAAAACATTATTATAGATCAGAAAGATACCTAAAAACTACGAGGAAACAGCAATTCTTTCACGTAATATTTTAAAAAAAATTGTATGCAGATTATTATGAAATAATTACTGTTATAGATTGTCAGTGTTTATTACTGAATGTATTTCCCAAGTGCAGTAATGAAATTAAGCTCATACAGCTGTATCTGACATATGGTTGCGTTCTATACATATATATTAACTTGAGAAACTTTTAAAGCTGTGATGACCAAAATGCAAGTTCTGACTGAAGTCACAGGTACAAAAGTCTAATAAAGCAGAACAGCCAACAAAGTATGTAACAGCAAAGATATGGACTAGTGTCTATGGCTTTTATTAGTATGTCCCAATAATAAGTTTCAGTATCAACAGTTCTTTAATAAAACTTATTAAATACTCTTGTGATTACAGATTCTATTGTCTCTATAATAATTTAAAATCTAAACACCTGATTTGGGGAGCATATTCAAATTTACCTATGTAACTCTACCTTACCAGAAATATAGATGATACTTTGTACTGAAATAAAATAGTTATTCCTGAACAACGTATAAGGTCAATTTCTGAAGCTCTTACTCTGTCCTCAGTTGGGCAAAAAATCAAATCAAGGTCTGGTATTTGCAATAAACTAACCAGCAAACTAAACTAACTCTCTGAGAGACAACTTTGAAGTTGTTTTTCTTGTTTGCACATAGTACCAGGGATCATTAAATCACGAGAATTAACAGTTTATTTCTAATCCTAAAACTATTTTCATACTTACGTATCTAATGTATTTCATATTTTCATTTGTAGGAGTTAAACGACCTAAGTGCGTATGTCGAAAGAGTTCATGCGCTGACCCTCTCTCCTATCTGATTTACACTAGAGGTCCCTTGGACAGGAGGTCCCATCACTCAAGTTTTGCCAAAACGGGATCTGGCCCAACCTCAGAATCAAGAAGCTGAAATTACTCCATACACCATGTTGATCCCAGAAAGCAGGACGACAAAAACCAATTCTCATTTGCACAAAAGTTAAGTTCTCTCCATCTGCAACATCATCATTAAAACAGCATTTGAATTATAGACTCCAGTCAAAGGAGCACTCAGACCTCTAATGCTGTCAATCACAGCTTGCCAATTCAGTTTTGATGTGTATATTCCCATCTCAGAACTTCCTAAGCTCTTCTAAAATGAGTGAGCCATAAGGTGAGCCATAGTTGAATTTCCATCAATTAAACTTTGGTATTGTATCACAGCTTTCCTGTCTGTTAGGAACTCTTTAAGATAGGCAATACATGAATTCATTCCAGATAAATGTCATTAGTACTAATACATCTTGACACCATCTTGTACACTGTAACTCATTGCTAACAAAGGGGTGCTGGCAAGAAGGGCAGTTCAGGCTCTAAGTCCCACACAAAGATGGGAACTCCCACTGGATACGTGGAACCAAACAAATGATTTACAGGGTGAACTAAATGCTCCAAAAGCCATATGCTTTTGTAAAGTCTCTTTCTAATGCATGACACCAAAAACAGTGAGGATGCGTGGCCTCTTGCTTTGCACCATCTTTCTAAAGGGACCAAAGAAAGCTACCTTGATGTAGTTGTGGTCATAACTGTGGAACAACACTGCAAAAGCGTGGAACAAAGGTGTCAGTGTTGTCCGCATTTTTATCAGAACTTAATGGAGTAACTGCGTCATGCATTGTCCATCTCCTCCCCTGTTTCTCGTTGTGCAACTACATTTCTGAGGCAGAAAAGTATTAAGAACACTGTACAGCACCAAGCGCAACATCAACATAAAATAATAATCTCTACAGAATTAACACAAATGGCGTTCAGGGAAAGGCTGTATTTGGAAATCATTTGAGCACTTCAATTGTCTTAATATTACTTGTTTGCCATTTTCAGGAAAAAAAAATTATTTTCATAGTATTTACATTACTTTTCTTCTCCTGTTGGCCTGCTGAACACGCTCAGTAATATAAAACCGATCATGTGTTAAATCAAGCTTCTCCACCCACAGAAACCAGGAGGAAAAAATTCGAACATGTCAAGTAAATTAAACATTAAAAGTAATTAGCCTCCTTTCCCTTTGAGCGGGATTTACTGGCAAATATGTCCTGGTATGGCAAATGTTCGCCGTCACATTTTAAGAAACACACTGTGATAAAGATAACAGCAGCAATGATTTTACAAATCTGTTCAGGGCAAATGCCACACTCTCTATATTGTTTACCTTCTGGAATGAAATCGGAGTCTGACAAGAAGCACTGTACACACACTGAGAAAACATTAAAATCTAAGTCTTCATGTGAAATACGAGGCTGTACCACCTAAAACCAAATCGGTGGAAAGTAACACTTGAAAAATTCTTTTCACAGAATATGTGTACACAGCTCAGCATGTGGATCGATATGCAACTGATATTCCCCACTTAGCAACATAAGAGCTACGGAAGGCAGTTCGCCTGTCTTTCCAGAAACCCTTTTATCAGAAATAAATCACACTTAAATTTTTTTCCACACATGCACACATAGAAAAATGCTTTAGATAACACTGCCATAAGTGTGTGTTCATTCGTCTTGTTTTCCACCCCCCACTTCTATGGTTTGGTATTTAATTGCAGGGTGGAGTGGTCCCCAGGCTACTTATGTTTCTTCCAGTCACAGCCAGAAAATTTCTGCAGGAACTGACATGCAGGAGTGCGACTGCTTCAAGTTATGGCTGGTTCCCGGTCAACAAGGTTAGCTCACTGTTCATTCAAAGCCCCATCGCTACTTTAATAATTCTTGAAAATATGTTTAAACACAACAAATTGCATTTTAAACTTTAACAGATTGTGAAGGTTTTAACAGGACCTGATTTGGCTATTTGCTCTTAATTTCCTTCTCAATTTTCTTTTACTAATTACTATAAACCAATATTTATCATTAAACTGGAAAGAAATGGCAACTTTTTTTGACAGACAGTCCTTGGATATAGGAAAATGTAACCCTGTATGCCTGGTTTGACCAAACTGCACTTTCCAGCACATAATCTGATTGAACCCTACTATTATTGCCACATTCCATACACAACCTTAAATTCCTGCAGAAAATTCTATTTTCATCAAAAAACACTACGCTACTTGCAAAATATTGCAATTCATATGTTATTATTTTATAGCTCAGTATTACTCCCAAAAGCACTGAGGTATAAAGAAATACACTACAGGTATAAATCCATTATTGCAATTAATTTTTATAGAAATGAGAACAGTTCTGTTGGATAAATAAAACTGGGGAAACAAAGCCAAGATTAACCTGGGTAATAAATTACATGCACAATGAAAATTTCATTTTATATTAAAAAAAGGATGTTGTTAATCAGAATATTACGGTTGACAGGATTTAGAAAAAGATGAAAGACACCGGGTTTTATCCATAGGTTTGGGGGGTTTTTTTGGTTGTGTTTTTTGTTTTTGTTTTTTTGCTTGTTTGTTTGGTTGGTTTTTTTAAGTAAAGGACCTGCATTTTTGGCCTAAGCAACAAGAATTCATCAGCTCGGAAAACTTGGTCCCCATGTCAGAAATGTGTGACAGGAAGGTAAAACCACATCAGCTCATTTTGATATTAGTCAAAAAACGAACAGCAGACCAAGATTATGTGATGTAATTTTCAGCCAGAGGTATCTGAAAACACCTGCTGGCCAAGCTCTAGCAAGAATTCATATAAAATATTTATTTACAAATGATCTGTTACAGTGCTTCTATCGGTCAGCTTCCTCTTCTCTGCCCTGTTCTATCGAGAGCAGCACATGCAAAGCGCAGAGCAACAAGATCTTCTCATCCAGGTGATAAACCAGACGAACAAAAAACTCCTCAGTTTGGACCCTGGTACATGTCCACCCACCATTATAAACCATGTACAGCAGCACACAGAAGGGCAGGAAGAAACGAAACATGTTTTCCTGTTTTGCTAGTAGCTCAGAGTGTGACCAGATGCGAAAAACCTAAACTCTGTGCAGAGTAATTCGAAGATTGGGCTCTTGAGTAATCCCTTGGAGATTCGAAAGCCACAAGGCAAAGAATTCCTTACAGAATCACGTAAATTATGCATTTATCCGTTTTTCTAAACAGTAAACATTCTCTATCCTTCCCCTATCATGCGTTCTCTATGTGTCATTTACTATGGCTGAATAGACACACACGGTTGAATACGATACTACTCTTCTGATTGACAAGGCTATAGTAAACGAGGAAATGATCTCCTGCACCCTGGCAGTTTAAGTCCCTCAATACCCATAGGTAGATGCTTCATCAGTCAATGTTTTATTTAATCAGTAATCATTTTGTCGCTGCATATTTACCAGGCGAACACGGTGCCACTTAATCTGCAACGAGTCTGGGGCCGAGGAGACAGACTCTACCAGCAAAAGGCACTGCTGCCCTGCCACATACTACAACTATTATGTGCTTTCAGGCCTATTAGACGGCTTTGAATCAAATTCCAAATGTCATAAATAAAAACACTCTGGCCAGAAGGGTCGGGCGGCTGCGTTGCACTTCTCAAAGCCGGTCACTAAAACAAGGAAGCCTCCTCCCGTGCCCCCGAAGATACGGATGCTATAAATACAGCACGCGCCACTGCCACCGCAGCAGCGCATTCCGCCCGAGCAAGGCCGCCCCGGCAGGAGAGCGGCGGGCCCGCACTCAAAGCCCGGGCTGCAGACCCGGAGCCCGTTACCTCCGGCAGGACACAGGCACGCAGCGCCCTGCGCCCGCCTTCTGGGAAACTCCCCGGGACGACTCCTACCGAACCTGGTTTTAAGACACTCGTGGCTGAACTGCGGACGTGCGGCCCAGCCGCAAAGAAACCCGGAACGGGCCGTTTAGAGGCAGGGCCTCTCCGCCCGGCTCTGGCGGCAGCCCCCCAGCCCGAGGCCGGCGGCTCCTTTCACCTCCCTCGTCTCCCCCTTCCCACCGGCGAAGCGAGACGGAGTTTCCTCCCCGGCCTTTCGCAGTCACCTCGGG
>VZSC01014158.1:299279-326083 GCA_013398225.1 Steatornis caripensis
GGGCCCTTCCCCGCTGCCGGGCGCCCTGGCTTCGCGGCGGTCAGGGCGCTACGGGGCCCGTCGCTCCATTGCGCAGCGCTTATTTGCCTCCACCCTCCGAGCGGCGAGGCGGGGCCGCTCGCCCGGGCGCCTCAGGCGGAGCCACGGTGGGCCGCGCCGCGGTGTGCCCGGCTGCCAGCCGTCCTCCTGCAGGCCGCCGCCGCAGGCCGCGCCGAGATCCAGCTCGGAGCGGGGGGTGGGGGGGGAGGGCAGGGCAGGACAAGACAAGACGGGGGAGGACGAGACACGGGAGGACGCTGAAGCGCTCTCCGAGCATCCTTCCGGGCTGCTGACAGCCGAACCCTGGCTCCGGCCCTTCGCTACCCTGCCTGGTGCGTGCCTGCGCTGAGGCTGTCTGCGCCCCGAGATTCTGGTTAGGCCTCGAAGGTAGCGAGTGGCGTGGAGTCCGGCTGGCTGACAGCCGCATTGATAGTGGAAACATGAAAACAGACCGAGAGGAATAGCTGCTGCGTCTTACCAGGTCTGAACACTGAACTTCATTTGGGTGCGTTAGTTTTCAGTGCTGTGGACAGATCTTAGACGGAGATTCGGGTCAGTAAAGATACGATGATACCCAAATGTGCAAAGACAGAGATATTGGGACTTTTGGGGATACGTGTGAAAATTATTGATGTTGTCTGTGTAACTTTTGTTCGTCTTCTGCTTGTGGAATTTTGGAAGGTGCAACCCAATCTACCAGAACATTTAGAATGTTGTCACCGAGTTTGTGGCAAAGTTCGTGTGACTTCAGTGGTTGCTGTAAGCATTGCAATCCTCTTTGGCAGTGAAAACAGAGTTTAAAATTTGTTTAATGCAGAAGTGCAAGTTAGGTTTTTTTCACCAGTGGGAGGGCAAAAGAGCTGCTTTGGGAGAGTTGAAGCATGAGCACAACCACGCGCGCAAGGACTGGTTTGTGTTGTCTTCTGCTGTGAAATACGTTTTGAGTTGATTGAGATACAAACTTCTGAAAATTTTGTATGTACTTTGTGGGGCTTGGTTTGTGGATCGTTGCCAAAAGCTCTGAATATTTGTATCTGTGTCCCAAGCCGTGTAATGTCGTCATGGCATCTGTCTTAAATGCGCTCGTAAGGCTTGTTTGCTTTGGCAGATATGAAATTGGTATGTGCAGGGGCTGTATGCGGAAGAATGGTTTCCACCCAGGTTACCTATTCTGGTCTGGGAGTCAGCGAATTGGTGTTAAAACCACTGTGTTTCATAACCCCTTATTATTAATACAAACAGTACTGTTAATGTATTAATTGGGTAGGCAAGGCATTCTTAGTGTCCGGTGCAGCAGACAGATGCAGCTGTCTTAGCTTCTATCGAGCTAATTTAGACGTCCTCATCTTCAAGTGAGCAGGGACGTTTTGCTCTCCCCTGCTTTTGAAAGTATAATTAGGAATGTATTTTCTGTTGTGCGTACAAGAGTGTTACTGCTGCCTTATCTTCATGGGCAGTGCCTTGCCTGGTGTATTCCAAGTTAGTGTATTTGTTTCATGGTTGTCTTGCAGCTCGCAGATGTGCATGATACAGCACACTCCGTGTTTTCCCCTCCTCAGTTCTGACCTGGCGATCCTGTTCAGCCCTGTGACAGAGGGATGTAGCTCCTCAGGCTTGATTTGTTTTGTGAGTTGTAGAACGCAGAGTGGGAAGAAAAAAACCGTCTCTCAAAATGCCTGAAGTTACTTCAGGAGAACTTTGTCTGTAGACAGGGGAAAATCAGGTGTAAAGTGCTGAAGTGCCCAGAGTCAAGTTGAACTTCTTTTGTGAGGTTTACAGTATAGTCTTTAATTATGTACATCTGTGTTTGTGTGCTGTAAGCTGCCGTGTTCAGTTGAGAGTGCAGTCTACAAATGAGCCACGGAATTTCAGGAACTGTAAGGCTTTTTTGCTTGCATTTGAGGTAATAGTTCTTGGGCCCAGAAGAATCTGTATGTATGTAACTGTTTGACAGAGAAGACTGCACTGTACGTGCATGTTGTTTGCAAGGACAGCACTTTAGTTCTGGTATCTTCTGACCTTGTTCAATATTTTCTAACCTTGTTCAATACTATTTTAATGCTTTGCCTGTGTTGCAAGGTATGTGCTCAATTTGGTTAAATACTGTGATAGCTTCAAGTGTAGTGTTGCTTCTGTCATAGTAAAAATGATTGTATCTTTTGAATAATCGTTCTTTATATTTCCAGTTTCATGAACACCCTCTTCGTTAGGGCAGGCTGATGAGAGAAACTGTTAAATCTTAATTTAGAAATGGAAATTCGTGGATTTCATAATTCATTACAGATTCCTGTGACTGTAACTTCTGTTCAGCTAACCAGTTGAAAGTTTCGCAAAGCATCATATGTCTGAATGCCAAGTCAGAATCATGAGAACTGTTTTTGAAAATCAGTTGTTTCCTCCCATTATTAATAATGAATTTTAATTATCTTCACGTTAGTGTCAGTTTAAATCAGATCTAACTCGCCAGCATTTGCTTTAGTTAATGTTGAGGACCTCAGATCATGGGCCAATGCTTCCTGCTTAAAAACCCACAGAGGACAGGACAGAAAGACAGGAATTATTCGGTGTTTCTTGATTCTGAAAGAGAATGTAGTAGTCCTGTCTGTGATTTCTTGATTAAGTCAACAAAGTTGTAATTTTCAGAATGAAATATCTACAGTCAAATCAAAACAAACCCACATGAAACCATTTAAATAAGAGGTCTGAATTTGGAGGTTTTCAGCAATCATGCAGTTTGGATGACCTAATTGAGTTTAATTGTTTGTGAAGTACTTTTAATTCCTCCAATAAGAGAAGTTGGAGATCCAGATGTTCTGATGATGGTATTATTAAGCACGTACTGTCTGCTTTTAAAACTTGTCCCTGAGTTATTTTAACTATTATAGCAATATTGGATCCGGTGTATTTGCTGTTGTTTTGTGTTACCACTATTTTAATTTTATGTCATTTCAAGTAATTTCTTACTGTGAGACTAGAGGAATCGCTAGAGAGACTTAGTCATCTGTCTATGGACTAAGCAATTATTTTAAATTTGGCAGTGAAAGTGGTTAGATTTCATGCCGAATGTAGCACTTAATTGTTGCTTGTGTTGTACTCTGAAGTAGGAGGTGTACTGGATCACGTGTTTTTTGTTGAATGTGTGGAAATTTTGAATGCTGGGGGTTTTTAGCTTGATCACATTTAGGTGTGAGTTTCTGTAAGGGGAATAAGGTATTTTGTACTTCTGGGTTCTCAAGAGATGGCCTGCGCATAATCATGTTATAGCTAAGCCTGAGAGGAATCTGAAGTTTCTTTGTAGACAACTAATCACTGTATGTCCTAAGGCTGGATTATGACTGTAGCGACGGCACAAAAAGTTGTCAGATGTAGCTCGTCTGTGGAGAACAGAGGTCCTCATCTTTGGCATTAGGTTGTTTTTGCAGTGAAAGGCATTAAAAGTGAGAGCTCTGGGGAGGTTCCTCCTGGCTGCTTCTCCTTAGCAGTGACTACCACTGTTCTCATGGGGGTGTTCCTGATGCCAGAGATTTTCTGGGAGTTAATGAGGCTGCAGACTCCTCTCTTGCTGTATCTCAGGTTAGTAAGTAAAACGTTGTTGTGGGAGGCTGACTTAGGGTAATTCTCCATTACGCTTCCTTGCTCTGAAGAGTTTTTGCTGTTAAGACGGTATTCTTCAGAGAAAAACAAAAAAGTATTTGTTTAAGCACTAAAATGTTTTGCCTCACTCAGATGGTAGTTTCGTTTGGAATAAACATTCCGTGTGAGAGACTTCTCTGTCATTCTTTAAGACTGTGGCCAGCAGATGAAGAATCTGTTGTCCAGGTGGATCATCGTGCAGAATTCCACTGAGTTTTTCCCCTCTGAGCTTGTGTACTTGTAGCTGTCCCACCAAACTTGGGTAGTGCAGTCGGATTGTAAGAGCATGACGCACAGAATTGGACGATAGTTCTTGTCTCTCAAGTTCTGCAGATGGAAGTGCTTCTATTAAATGATCTAGGTTATTACATAGTTAAAATGTGTTCTTTTAAAATGCAGGTTTAGAAAACACCTCCCATGTCAGTATGCTTATAAAGGCTTGTGATATGCTTATATAGATTTAAGTATATTTTTGTGACTTGTACAGCGTATTGATGCAGAACATGCTATACTAGCCCTTTGGTGAACTTTTATGTTGATGTTGAGTTCTGTTTTAATAAAATGAAGTTGATAGAATATGACATCTGGGGAAAAGAAAGTGGAAAGTTAAAGTCAGTAAAGAGGTAGAGAAGGCAAACACTGGTTTACTTTTTTTAGAGAGAGAGAGAGAGGAGGGGAGAGGCACAGCAGTAACCCATCCTGTATTTTGGGAATGTCGTACAGGACAGAAGTCTCTACGTGTAGCTCGTGAGAGACGGGGGAGAAGATAGACGGACATCTGGCCAGAATTCTTATCCAGCTTCACGTCTTTCTTCTCTGGAAGTCTCTATACCTTTGTCACATAACTGTTCTTCCAGTTCAGATGGCATTTCTCAGCAGCGCAAATGAAGGCTGAATCTCAAATCCCTACATTACTGCAAGCCACGTGAAGTGTATATACAAGAATTTAAACGCCGTTAAAAATATTAGGAAACTTCTGGGGGGGGGGTAGTTTTAAAAGGTACAGTTTGTGTGGAAATTCAAGGATGCAAAAATGAGTAAATGCTACTTTTATGGCTACTTGTGCAACTTCAGTTTATCAGGTTTCCCTTTTGCGTAGAAATGGCTATATAGTTTAACAAATCGTGTTCTTATAGTTTGTCTGTACAGAACCTTGCTTCATTCAATGAGTGAGTGGCACGCACTAAAAGACAGGTCAGTTATGTGGAAGGCTGAAACTTCTTCCTCTCCCTTGCCCAACCCCAATTTTTTGATGCTTGATTTTGCAATTTAGCTAGTAGAATTTTTACCTTCGTATGAGTGCATATTATGTAATTGCCTCTTGTTTGTATTAGTAGCCGAAAGACCTGCATTGGATTAAATACCCATGGGCGCATAGCATTGAGCATTTTAGACTAAAGATTTGCACAGACACTATTTCTTACCACCTTAAGACGCCATTCCTTATTGCATTAAACATGTTATTTAGTGAATGTTGCAGATTTGCACCATGTTGTTCACATGTTTGTGGATTGTGAAAGCATAAATTTGGGGGCCCTACAAGAAGTGTGGAGGAAGTTGGTGTTTCACAGACATTCACTAAGTTGTGTGGCCCTAAGGAACAGCCTTTATCAGTCACGGAAATGACATTTCAACCTGAATCACCTTTGATGTCTAGGTTGGGACTCTCATTGGTGCCAGAAGAATAATTATTTGGAAGAGACAAGTGGAGAGTAATCTGTAACCCATTTCAAAGAGTACCGAGTTTCTAAGCTGAGCAGTACTCTGGATTATTACAGTAAGTGCTAGCTTTTGTCTTTGCTGGAAAGAATTTAAGTGTTAAAAATGTAAACATTACCTCTTTAACATTTGTGTTGTATTTGGTGGGCCAGACTTTGTGATTTCAAGATATGTATGACTGTAAAACTGGCCAATTTTGGTATGAGAGATTATGAAATGAAATCTATTACCATTGCAGTTAATGCATGTGTTACATTTGAGAGGGAGTTCAAAGTTCTATTCATGCAAATGTTTTGTTTGGGTTGGTGTTGGGCGGGTGTTTTTGGGGGGGATTTTGTTTGTTGGGGTTTGTTTGAGGGTAACATGATGCTCTCAATGACTTCAGTAAGCGTGCAGGTATCATTGCTCATACAAGGAAGGCACTGAGGCCCTTAACTTTTGTTTTTAATGCATTTAAAAAAAAAGTATTTGTGTGGCAAAGGAAAAATATAAGAATATTTGTTTTGCTTCCTCCTAACCCCTCTCCTCACTTTTTTTTTTGCTTTGATTAGTGATAAATCAGCAGTTTTAAGTAACAGCTTTTACAGACACGAGCTGTTGCTTTTTCCTTCTGATTTTGATGAAAATTTATTAACGAAGCAGAACTAACTTCCTTCTAATGTCATGAGCCTGTGAAATGCTTACAAGCATACTTTACAGAGTGCTTGTGTTCTTTTTTTAAAGATCTCAAAAAAGCACAAACTTTACAGGAGACTGAATCTGCTGGCCAGACCATGAGTCACATTTCAGTATTTGTGAATTTCACTGAAGTTGGTAGAACTAGTTTCTATTTGTTACCTGTTGATACCATGCTGGTTTTGCAAGTACGTGTTTAGAGTAAATGCTTTTAGTAGGATTACTCCAGGTACATGAGGAATTTTGCTGATTCGGACTTAGGCTAGGAGGGAAGGTGAAAATTAAGAATCTCTGAGGATGCTTAATGTCATGTGAATGTTCATTCCTGTATACTGCTTGAATTGCTTATGTGTTGCCTAAAGCTTTTTGAAGTGCTACTATTATAATTTTTGTGTTTTATTAATGCATTCCCATGGAGGTTACATGCTCTTAGCAGGAGGGACTTCTGTCTCTGAAATAATCTTATAAAGACTACGTGTTTCTCAAAAGTAAATGTAGAATAACATTTTGCATACTCCCTTAGAAGGAAAGTTTTAACTGACCAATAGACCCCAGTAAAACGCCAGAGGCAAATATTTGCTATATGCCTTGACTCTGTTTTTTTTTCGTTGTTGTTGCAGGTATTAAATAAAATATGCTGTTGTCAATAGGAATGCTGATGTTGTCTGCCACTCAGATATACACTATTTTGACTGTTCAGTTATTTGCTTTTCTGAATCTTTTACCCGTGGAGGCAGATATTTTAGCGGTAAGTGTAAGAATGTTTTTCTACATAGGCGAAATCTCTATACAATCGAATCTTCTTTTAAACCATTCTATTAATGAATCAGTATAATAAATGTTATGGCAGGATATTTGGAATGGAATTGCTCTAACAGTTCGATCAAAAAATAAATTGTACATTTTCAGATGAGCTTAACAGATGATAGGCGCTCAGATACTATGACAGTGAAAGCACTTAATTCCCTTAGTCATTTAAAAAGTTCCAGTCTGACCAGGTATCGTTTAGCATGTTACAACCCTGTTAAAAGAATTCCGTAATTATTCAGTTTAGACAGCCGTTTAAGTTTTTGTGATGGGTGCCATTTTGTAGGGTAACTATGTAAAGTGAAATAATTGTCCATGGCTAGTATAATTTATGTGTGTGCTGGAGGCCTTGTCAGTAAGGTCTTTTTATATGTTATAGCTAGATATATTTTTATAAATAGCTGATAATCTCAGCTGTCATTAGGAACAATATTTTTTGGATGTGTAGAATTTCAAACGATCAGGCAAATAAACAGTATAATCATAGGGTCAGTGGTAAAAGTTGTTGCTGAACTATTTATTACCAATTTCGTATGTCGTGTAGTTTTATGGCGGAAGTTATGTGTGTCTCTGTAGGATAGAGCTTAAGTCACTGAAATAATTAAACCTAAGTACTGTAGTTTCTGTTTTCTCTGCTAGTTACAGTGGTATCCAGGAGAGTTGCTAATACTGTATCAGTTAATTTAGGAGAACAGAGTGAAAAAAGCTTCAAGCTAAATGTTAAAATAAAAATACTTAAAAGTTTGTGGTAGTGTGGGGTTGATGAATACTGAATTATGTTATTTGGTTCTTTGGGCTGTTACTAGTCTTTTATTTTTTTTGTAGATAAAATTTAAGAAACAATGCAGATAGATAATTGCTTTATTATGGAACTGACATCACCATTCTATTGTGAAATTTTAAACTGACGTTCTACCATAAACCTGATTTCCCTTCCCCCCTTTCCTCTCTCACCGAGCCTGTGCTTCCTATTCTGATAAGCACCCTAATTTTCATTCTTGCTACTTCCTCCCTTAGAATAGATATTAAAACAAAAACAACAAAAAGCAAAAAACTGCCTACCAACCTCAAAAAAAATAGTGTTTTGGAAGTTTAGTTTACTTCTGTTTAAGCTTCCATGTGCAGTATTCTAAAATAATTCAATCTAAAAATGAAGTGTATTTTGTTCTTGGCTGTTTGGAAGTTATGGATCTGTCTTAGAATGTCTTTGAAGTAGGAAATGAAGAGGTGAACTAGACACTTCTTAAAACTTTGCTGTGAAGAGGAGCTGGTGTAATGCTTAAGAGATACTCAGAAGAAGAGGGAATATTAGCACACTGTGTCACATGGAATTGAAGGCGTACAGATAGCTTATAATTTTGAGAGATTTCATGGTTCAGTGATTGCCCGTTTGGGGAGCAAAATTCCAGCTGAAGTTTTGGGTTTGCCAACCAAAGAAATTTTCCTTTTCCCTACTTATTTAGGTGTATTTTTATGCTTCCGTGTTCTCACATAGTTGACGGATTATGTTTGTGTAAAGTAGTGTTATGTCTACGTGAAGCATGGTTGGTTATTTTTTAAATAGGGGATACAAATTAATAGGTTTGTGTGTGACTCCTAGCTTAAGTAGGGGCTTGCTAAGTGGTTCAAGGGAAAACTGAGAGCAGCACAAGCTCAGGAAGGACATTCTGAAGAAGGCAGGTGAGTGGATAGTGAGGATTGGGGAAGGCAGCGTACTGGCACAGAGCTGTGCTGTGTGACGGTAGGGCAGAAGATCAGCAGGAGGGATTGTGTGGAGCAGACTGATTACACAGAACAAAAACACTTCCTTGAAATTTAGCTCCCTCTCTCCCTTTTTCCCCTCAATTTTATTAAAGTCTGTGGGAAAGAAGCTCTTCTGAAGCGTTGCTCCTTTGAAAGAGTTGAGATAAATTATGGTAGAGTTTTTCTTTGAACTATAGTTGGAGTTCCCCTGTCTCAGTCTTGCAGTTAGGAAGTGTCTTGCCCCTCTGAAATAAACACGATCCAAACTTGACTGTTCTGTGTGACAGTTGGATGATACAATGAATAGACATATTTCTGAGTTGCTGAACTAATTAAACTCACCAACCGATGTGCATTCAAGTAAGTTACTGTATCATTCACAGCTTTTGCAGGAAACTAACTTCTTTTACTTTTAATGAAAAAAAATTCAGCATACGTACAATTTGCACTTTTTATTGTGTGGATTCTGCGTTGGTTAGGCATACCATAGAGCTACAAAAGATGAACAAGGAAAGGGGAAACAAAGCTTCCACAGATTAAAGGTCTTGACAGTATTTCCTCTGTTTTGAAATGAAAGCTCATAGCTAGTATAAAACAGAACTGTAGAGATTTTTTTCAGCTACTGACCTCAATAGATAGCAGGGGACTGAGAAGGGATAACATACGGAGGCTATTCTTTGCCTACAATAAACCACCAGTTAAAAACTGTTCTTGCCATTTTATCAAAGTGAATTCAAAGCAAAAATACCACCACTACCACCACCATCCACAAAAAACCTCACACTCAAACCCCCCAGCTCTTCAGATTTCTGCTTTTTGGGGTTGCTTGTAGCTTCTCTTCTGCAAATATGATGGTATTTAAATTGTAGACAGTGGAAAGAAAGATTTAACGTACAGATAATTTAACCAAAGATCTATTACTTACTTTCTTGTTTTGACAACTAGATAGAAAAGAATGATGTTGCTGTTTGAGTGGAAGAGAAGTGGAAGAAGCAATTTTGTGATTTCATTGACATGTTCACAAGAGGTCTTTTGTCTGATAAATATTGTAATCTAAAAAAATACACAGTGTTGTTTGTTTCTGTTTACACTTGTTATCTATTTTGCTCTGTTGCAAACCTGAATTTTCTTTGAAATTTATTTCTCGTAGTATAACCTTGAAAATGGGACCCAGACCTTTGATGATCTACCTGCTAGATTTGGCTACAGACTGCCAGCAGAAGGCTTGAAGGTAAAAAAAAAAAATAAAAAATCTCCTGATGAATAGGAGATTCCTCTCCTAAGAAGAGAGTTTTGGTAATCTGTATGTAAGAGAGAATTTGCTGAACATTTTTAATAAATAAATTAAAAATAGCTAAATTGCAGGAATCTAAGAAAGTAAGTTTGGTAGACCACTGTTTTCTCTGAAGTTGGTGGCCATACCGGTATATGATGTTAGTTACTTTGCGCTGGTATCAGTTGATGCCAGATTGAATTTTGTCTTGATTTGTCTTTTAAAAACAGTAGTTGGAGGATTTATTGTCTCTGTGGAGTTGTATATGGGCAAGCCCTTTCATGCTGTAAAGTGTGGAAAGGCAAGAGGGATTATCTTTTTTCTTGCATGTGGCCCACATCGAGTGCTGTGGAAAGGAACTGTAGCTCGTTTTCTTGGGAAAGTACAAAAACTCTTGTCAGTTTGCTTCCTTCCTTGCTTCCCTCCTTCAGCAACTGAGTGGAGAAGTTCAGGGGCTGCAGTTCTGCCTTAGCCCCCAGGTGCTGTGCCACAGAGCTGCTGGCTGTGTAGCAGGTGATTGATCATGCAGCCTTTCCTTTCAATTGCAATCTGAACCCCATAGCCAGTGAGCAGTTCTCCATTCTCCCAGTGCTCCTCTTAGGCATGTGTTGCACTAATGCTATTTTATTTTACTCTGTATCAAGTTGGGGAGAATGCAGTTAGCACATGTACATGTTTTCGTCCGTTATCTGTTAGTGTCCTATCCTCAAAATAAAATAGTATTGGGTAGGAATGCTGTAACGTGACTTGAAAACTGGTCATAGGGTTATTAACAGAAGGCACTGCTAAGTGATAATACAGTGAATTAGCAGAAAAAGTACATGTGAATTCTGAAGTTTTTTAAATTTTGTGAATCGTTTTCTTTGATATATAAGAACTAAAAAGCATGTAAATATTATACCGTACTAAATTGTAAAATGCATCTAGTATTAGAGAAGACAGAAGTAAGGTGTAAGGCTGTGCAAGTGTTACTGGAACTGGAAGGGGAAAAATCATATTCACATACTATACAAAGTGATTAACGTGCAAAAAATGTTGGAGATGGCTGTAACTGTGGGACTACATCTAGGACTTTATCAGTATTTTGCATTAGATTAGAAATTCTGAAGACCTGGTGCCTTTTGAAATAACAGCAGCAAGTATGTTTTGTACAGTGGGATGATTCCAGTGGGACAGTGGGATGTGTCTAGTGTGGTTAATACACTTGGAATCTAGTAAGGTGCGCAGCTGGGCTGAACGGAATTAATAGAAGGGAGGTTACATTCAAGCTGAAATGGAAAAGGACTGTGGGTTAAGGAAGAGGGTTAAATAAATGTAGCTTCCATAAGCAATGAGAAGGCATGTTCTGCTTTTTTCTGAGTTCTGCTATGGTAGTAGCTGTCCATACATTCTGGTGGCAGTAGTCAGTAACTGCTGTGAAGATAAACTCACTTTTGTCTGCATAAAAGAAGATTGAGGAGATAGAAGATAAGTTATTTTTAAATAAATTCTGTATGGTGATGTTAACGCTTGAACTGGTGTCATAGTCCTGCTGCTTAGACAAGTATTTAAAAGCTAGATAAGTATCCGGTTCAGTTACAGTTTTTGCATCCTCTGAGGTAAGTTTGCTGAGATTATGTAGCTGATGCTTGTCAAATGCTGGTGTGCTGTGCTGAGTTCAAGAACAGTGGGCATGCTACATTTTTCTCTTTGCCTGACATAAGATGCCTATGCAGCGACGTGAACCATTTGCTTTCTCTAGGATCACATTCTTGCAGTGTCAGTCAGTTTATTCACTTCAGATAAAATGTATTTTCCGTTCCTGTCCTGTACTGGAAACGCTCGACTACAAGAAAGGCAATTTAGTTTAGCTGTCCAGTTTGCTGGTAGTGTGAAGTTCAGGTTTTGTTGCTTTTTTTTTTTCTATTGTGGAAGTGACTGCATGGAGTCCATCTTGTGGCAGTAACTTGTTTGTCTGCCTGTTGCTTTGAACAGCATGGAAGTATTTATGACTGAGATGTGTATGGTTTTGTTTTGTGTAAGAATTCTAAGCTGTAAACATAACTTAAGCAGACCATCTTCCAAGTTCTGGGGAAGGGGAATTGCTATCATTTACGTACCTGTGGAAACCCTGAATAGCACCTGTGGGCAGAGAGCTGCTTTCCCACTCATTCTGTCTGTAGCCTGTACAGCCCCAAAATCTGGCTCTGCAGCATTGTTGATTTTTCAATGCTTGTGAGTAAATAACATGCAAAAAATGCAGCTGGTGTGAAGGTACAGGGTTGGATCACTCTTCGATTACGTGGTGTCCTTTTAATCCCAAAGGGGAATAAATTGCTGTAAGAATTCCTGTAACTCTAGCAAGTCCTTTGCGAATGAAACCTCAAGAAGACTTCATTTTCGTGTCCAGTGGGTTTTATCATGGGAGAAGTGGTGTTAGAGCTGTATCATTGTTTACTGACTATACTGAGAAACAGAGGACAACGAAGTGATTTGCCCAAGTAAAGAGCCAATGTAATACATCAAGAATAGATATAAGGAGCTTTTGATTCCAACCTTTTTGACTGTTAGGCAGCTCTGTGTTTTAACTAAGGTAGATGTCATCACCTGTGCAGAAACAATAATGAATTCTAGTACTGAATATAATACTAAGACTTTTTTTTTGTTGGCATTAAGATTTTAATTAATTTTAAAAAAGCTGTGATATTGGTTGAAAAAGGATGAAAATTATACAGTTTTTCAATGCTTGTGATTAAAATTTTTTTATATGCAACTTGTAAAACAGAATCTTTCAGATTCTGTAATAACAGGTGCCAGAGCATAAATGTAGGAGCTTTTTTTCTTTTTGACTTGTGTGCCGCAGTCATAAAGCGGTCAGTCGTTTGTGGCTGTGTCCTTAGAAGAAGAGCTCCTCAATTACAGATATTTAAGAATGTATGGTAGCGTTAAGAAAAATCCAGTCTAGTCACAGTTAGCGTTTGGTTTCCATGTATGCATTTCTTGAACTGTAAGATGACGATGTGTGGTTCCTGTAAAAATTCTCTGTAGAGCGCAGTTGGTTCCAGACACACCACTCAAGTTAAAAAAGAGTAAGTGCTTTGCGAGAAACTACGTAACCGAAGTAGCATTTGCTGTGTGAATCAGGGCAACATCAGGGACCTAAATTTGGCTGTCAGCCCATCGGTGTAGAATTTTCCGTGTATATTGCTTTTAATTGTTGCAGGATGCGTAATGTTTACCTGTCACCACAAACCTGACAAAGAGCAGATTGCTGGTGCAGCTTCTCTGCCAAAAGGGATGTTATTACATTACAAAAATCTATTCCACAAAACAGAATTCCTTCCCTCTGTTGCAGGTTAAACGTCATGAATACTATGTATTTATGGATAAAATGTAAGATTATGTATAAAAAGTACATTTAAACTGACAGTTTATGTATATAAACTGTATATATATACAACTTACGTATCTTTTATGTATTTAAACTGACAGTTTATATATACATCTACATAATTATATATATTACAGAATATTATATATCATAATTACTGTTCCTACACAGGTGATGACATCCCTGTAGATATCTAAAGCTGTCAGTGGAAACTGGGAGTTTAAAGCTCAAGGATATATCTAGAACTGTAGCAATAATTTCTTGAGCCCACAGCAGTGCAGCTTCTCATGATCTTTATTTGCATAAACCAAAGTACTTATATTCTTATTTTCTGGCAATTCTCCGCTGTTTATCTGTAGGATGATTTGCTCCAGCTTTAAAACTGATTTAAACAAGTGCGACTCTTGTAGGAATATTCTTGTGTCAAATGGTACTCCATTGCATTAGCGTCCCGCAGCCTCTGTCATGCTGTGACCTTATTGCACAAACACCGTACAAAGTAAGTAATCGTTCTGAGGAGGTGTATTTCAAATGAAGGATAGACAGAACCTCTTCTGGGTGTACACTCTGGATTTTTTGGTATCTTGGTAATCAAGACCTGTCGTGAAGAGACTGACGGAAGAGAATCTAATTAATATCAATCTAATTATTAACTACCTAATTAATATTAACCTAATTAATAAAGAAGCTCTTTCAGGTGTTGTAGAGATTTGACCGAGGAAGCAAGTGTGTTCTAGTAAAGGAAAAAGGGAAGGTCTGTTCTCTTCAGAGCTAGAACAAGTAGTATTGGGCAGCATGCATGATATTTGTTCGGCATTTGTCTTGCGTAAATTTCCCTAGCAGCAGTGTTTACAGAGCGTTTACAGTAGTAGGGAAGGAAGTTCAAGGGAGTAGTCAACCCTGAAGTCACAACATTGTGGAGAAGGACTAGTGTCAGGGGCATTCTGTATTCAGGTGAGCGTATTTCCTCTGAGAGAAGCTGAAGAATTTTTCAGTGAATGTTAAAGCATAAGGTTAGGAGAGTTTCTACTCCAAACGTTTCCAGTCGTGGAGTGCTTGCTTGGTCATCTAGAAACAATCCAAAGGTTGCTTCAGGATGGATATCGGCAGAATTTCCTACCTTTGTGACTCTCAGCTGTAGCACATTTCGTAATTATAGTCATTGCTTACTACAGTAGACCAGCTATTTTATATGCTAGTTCAGTGTTGATTTCACACACCCTTCGGTTTTCCCTTTTTTAATTGCCAAGTACTGAGTTTCTGTTAGTGCTTCTTAGGCTATTATACTTCAGTGTTCTTAATTAGTGTCCCTATGTCTTAGGATAATAGTTCCACAATATTAATGTAGTATATGCAGTCCTCTTCATGCTGAATTGTACTGCAAAGTCTGAGCTATGAACTTCAGATTATGTAAATAGTATTTTCTTTCTAATTCTTTACAGACATAAAGATTCTGATGAATCAAAATAAGTGTCCTGGTTTGGGCCAGGACAGAACCAATTTTCTTTTAGTAACTTTGCTTTTTAGTTAAGTCTCTTCTGAGAAGCTGTACTCTCTGACATTAACTGCATGTTGTTCCAGACAGCAGCTGCTTCTAGCAGTGATAAGGCTCGGTGTTTATAGTTAGTGCTGGAACATCAGAAGCAATGGTATGCAGTAAGGCGCTTGCTTATAGTTATCCCTCTGGAGACCGAGGTCGATGCTTGCTTCTGCTGACTTTCTCATGTGCCGGAACTGAAAGAGCAGAGAAGTGGTCCCACCTGCGACCCTGCGGTGGGGAGGAGCGGGTCAGACAGGTGACCCAACCCTGACCAAAGGCAGTATTCCATCCCATACGCGCCATACTCGGTATAAAGCTGAGGGATCACGAGGGTCTCGCTCTCTTCTTCCACGGCCGGCGTCCGAGGAGGGCTCTGTCCAATTCTTCTGCCTTCAATCCCGATCCGTGCATTCCCGAATCCAGCTCCTGCCTGCTGCTGAGTACTGTGCGGGACTTCCCCGGGGTGTGCCCTGCAGCGTCCAGTAACGTATTCGTCATCGGTGGGGGGGAGCTCAGTATTGGTTTTGTACATATTTATATGTTTGTATATATTGCATTATTATTTTCCCTATTATTATAATACATTATTATTGTAGTTAGATTAAAGCTGTTTTAACGTTTCCAACCCA
Source organism: Steatornis caripensis (assembly GCA_013398225.1). NCBI lineage: Eukaryota > Metazoa > Chordata > Aves > Caprimulgiformes > Steatornithidae > Steatornis > Steatornis caripensis. Next base: position 314,708 of record VZSC01014158.1, read on the forward strand.
TAAATCTCTTTCCCTTTTCTCTTTCCCCCCCTTTTTGGGGAGGGAGGGGGTTAACAAAGAGCATCTGTCGTTCGCTTAATAGCCAGCCCAGCTTTAAACCAACAATAAGGATGTAGCAGAAATCTTGCTGATACAGGACAGAGTTGATAATAAAAATTTGTTTAACTATTGTATGAAAATGTACAGTTTTCTTTCCTTATACTTGTCTGCCAACCCTTTTGTTAAGACAAAGAGAAACCAAGCTCCTGTTTCTGTTCCTGTTTTCTAGGGATTCCTAATAAATTCAAAACCAGAGAATGCATGTGAGCCTATAGCCCCACCTCCTCTGAAAGACAACTCCTCCAGTGCTTTTATTGTGTTAATTCGAAGGCTTGAGTGCAACTTTGATGTCAAGGTAAGATTTCCACCCCAACCCCGCCTCTATGTCAAGGTCTTAAAGAATTTACTGGCGCTTCACAAATACCTATAGCTAACATCTGGATAGATACTGATGTGATGGGAAGGAAGAATTTTATTGTCTACAGGCAGATAAAGCAGTAGTGTAATATGATTTAGTTTAAGATTACCTGTTTGTGAGCTAGCTTACGTGGCAAATAAGGATGACGGATGCTGTGGTTTTATAGTAGAAAGCATTCAGTAGCAATATGGGCCTTTCTTGCCAGTTAGACTCTTTGCTGCCAGGGATCACAGGGGAGATTAGGGAACGGAGATAACGTAAAAGCACCCAAAATCTGCAAGCCTCTTTCCTGATTTGTTTTTATTTTTAGTAGCTGGATCATCTCCTTGTGGCTCACACCGAGACTCCTGAACAATGGTAGTGTCACAGTTGGTTGATGGGGAGACAGCATGCTGCTAGGTAGAAACAGGCACAAGTGGTAGGATGGGAATGTTTTTAACGAGTACAACAGCAAGATGTTCTACTGTGTAGTATTTATATTATAAAAATTTTGACCTTCAACTAAAGTGGGATATTCTCTGTGTTATTTTAAAAATACAGAGTTAGAATTGTTTGTGTTTGGCTAGACTATATAGTTTTCTGGAAAATGACCCTGATATATGGGGCAGCAAAGGATGTCTTAAGCAAAACAGAGCTCTTCAACTTGTTGTTGACTTTCATGAACTAAAAGGAGGTCCAGCCGTATTTGCTGCTATGTGGTACATTCAGTTATGTGGCATTGTGGTGAAATGTGTAAATTCTACCCAGACTGTAGATTACAGCCACAGAGGCAGCCTCTCTGCTCATGTAATCTACCTTCGCATTGAAGTCAGGAGTGTCACCTATTTTCTACTGTGAATCCTGTCACTGTGTGTGTATATGGCTTAGTGGGGAAAGGAAGGGTAAACGACTACTCGTCTTTTTCATGTCCTCTTTGCCTATCTCAATTGTTGCCCCTAAATTGATGGGACAGTATTACTGCTGAAGACACTGTTAGAGGTCTGGAATTTTCTAGTGGAATACATTTTTACTTAGAAATACAGCAAATGCTTGTTCGCTTTGCTGAAAACAACTCGTTTTGTTGAAAAAGTTGGCATTATGACTGAGCCTTCAGCTTTTTTACTCTGGTGGTAAACCAGAAAAATCACACGTCTATTGCTGGTCACAGAATTCTGAGATTCTGAGAAGCTTTGGAAAGCTGCTCTGGTAAAGGCAAGAGTCAAGCAGGGGGAAGATGGGTAAAATTGCTTTTCCATTGATATAGCTATCAACTTTGTATATGTGAACTCTTTTATTTTAATTTTACACATCTTGATTTGCCACACACAGTCAATGAGTGTTCGTTGCAGAAAATGGAAGATTTGTACATTATCATTGAGGGATTTCTCTGGTCTGTTCTTTAAGGATTAAGTCGCACTAGCTCTGTATGTAAGCATTTTTTGTTTATGTTTTATATTTTGTGTAATATCCATGGAAAAGTGGATTCCCACACATTTCTTTATTAGACAAAGAGCAAGGTAGAAAGTGGAGCAGACGTTCCAAGGCGATTGATATCATGGGTATCAATGATATCAGTGGGTATCAATGTGCTTGCTGGCCAGTGAATTCAGTTTTATATTATGTTGTTGATACTACTGCAATGTTGCAATATATAATTTCATACATACTGCAGCATTTTGCCCTGAAGTTTCTGCCGGGAAGTGGCATGTGTGCTGAGATGTGAGTCATATTACACATCAACTAGTTGACTGGCAGGGTGCAGGCTTTAACAAAAACTGGAGTTTATTTTAAAGTCTCATCCCTATTTCTGTTTTAAGTTGAAAACTGCAAATGCAGGTGCATAGCTGTTTCTTGATTTAATTGTGTATGAATCTTTAGTAGGCCAGAAACCATCTCCTCTTTCCTCCCATCTTCCTCCTAGCATCTAGTGATTTCTTACAGGAGAAATGATGTCGCAGTAGGAGAAGGGTGAAGGCTGGAAGCAAGTGGAAGCAGTTCAGAGCATTTTGGAATGTGTCTGCTCACTTCTTGTAACTGATTTTTACTGTTGTTTGTGCTGGTGACCAGTGTGGGAAGGGACTCGTCAAGAGGGGATGGTGCTGGGCTTTCAACTCCTGCATAATTACAAACTTCGTTCTCAAGCCTGCATTTAGGGTCTGGTCATCAGTGACTCTGAAATATGTTGTTGACATCATACAGGAGGCGTCATGTATTTTCTGCCTACATAAAAGGTTTGTTCGGCGAAACAAGCATAATGTAAAATTGTGCTAAATATGGGAAATCTTAGTAGAATGGTCTGGGATTATATGTAATTTAAGTAAACGATACCTCACTATATTAAAACTGCCTCTTTAGACACAAGAGCCACCAAATACATTATTAAACATTACATCATTTTAGGTATGCACTATGGGTATTTTCTGGAGTGATGTAATATTGGCCAAACTCCCAACCGTGCATTTATGTTTACATCTGAAACAGATTTTTTTTTCTTTTTTAAATACTGGGATTTCTCAGGGTGTCTGCATTTTCCAATACTGTTTGGCTGTTTGGAATAGAGTTGTTAGGCATAGGGGGGGAGAATCTGAATTGATGGCACTCTGAGGCATGAGAGTGTTGAGTAAAGAGGTGACTGTCATTTCCTTATAGTGGAAAGTTACTATGCAATGAGAAATCACTTCCTAAAGCTGTGCTGTCCTGCTTAGATGTATCTTAAAAATGGGTTAATGCTTCAGTTTTGGTACGCAGTTAATGTTTTTGTCTTTGGGGCCCTGGGTGGGCAGGTGAATTTGCAGCTTCCTGGTGTAATTGAACAGGGAGTTGCTGCTGCTTTTTGCAGCTACGTGGTGTCCTCAAGCTTGTGCTCCTTCATGGCAGCTTGTGCAGAAGGTGCCTGGCTTTGGCATTTGTGTCGCTCATTACTTGAGTAACTCTGTCAGCTGAATATCTTGTGGGCATATTTATGTGTAGTTTTACATGAACACCATCATTTTAGAATCCAACAAAGGACCTGTGTTAAAAATAAGTGGCGAAAGTGTGTAGGGAACCGAAACGTTTCCTTAAGTAATATAGGCTGTTTACTACGTGTCCTGAAGGACGTAGTTCAGTGTATAATGGACAGTTAATAAACACTCTTCAGGACATGATGTTAAAGAAATAAAACAAGCAAACAAAAAAAATTAATACTACACAGAAACTGTCAGTAATTGCTGCAGCACATTTATATGGCTATGAAGATGAAGAACCTGTGATAACCAGGGAGCTTTAACGCTCAAGTCACTCAAAGAACTTTTGCATTGCTTACTTCAGTTTCAGCGCTTGGTAATTTGTGATGTGTTATCCATAATGACTCCGTTACTGCCATTCTGTGTCACAAGCTCGGATATGTAGATGTTCAATGCTTTTAATCCTTTCCTTGTCTTACTTTTGACTTTTATTTGAAATTCTCATGCCTTTTTTCTTTTTTTTGCCTGTTTGCTGTTGTGCAGCATGCAAGAAAGCTTTGTATTTCAAGCTTGACCTAGAGAACCTTTTTTAGGATGATCAGTGCAAGTTTTCCAGCTTTACAACTCGTGTTCTGCGTTATTGTTTGTCTCTTGAGAAGAGAAGTGAGGAGAGTGTGTGTATATGTATGTGTATATATATACACACACATATCTTTTCCTCTCTTCTGGCTTTGAGGGTAGAGGTCTTGACCAAGAGCACTGGAATTTTCCACTGTGTTTTTCAGAGCTGATGATGATAATCTGCTGTAAGAGAGATGGTGGTGATTTCTTGGTGAATTAGTGTAGGGGACAGGGTTCCGTGAGATATGTTTGTGTGTATGTTTGCTGGAGTCCTGCTGGAGTTGGTATTTGTTGACTGGTTAATAAAGCTGTTGTAGTGCAATAATATTCGAATGCTGCAACTGTTTTCCAGTTTCAAAGGTCTTTAAAGCTGTGATCTTTTGGTCTGTGGCACTTAATGGCTGTATGTTTGTCCGTTACATAAATACATATTTGCATAACATTCTCCTTAAATAAATATGTACATCTAAGTGGAAATAGAAGTTATCACCATGTCTCATACTAGCTCAACTCAGAGCAAGCCCATCCAGCTATAGCCAAGCTTGTTACGTAGTTTTAAACAGGAGTTGAATATGGGATGATAACCCAAACGTTCCTCAAGGTTCTCTAGTGCTCTTTGCATCTTGCGATGAGTTTTTATACTGTCGCGGATGCATTAGAAGCAGTATCTAAGATGAATACTTGTAAATTGGTTATGTTTACATTAGTGGTAGTTGCTGCAGCAAATGTCGTTTGCATGGACCTTAGGCGTTGCTTGTATTGACAGAAAACCCAGTGTATATCAGAAATGTAACTGGTACACAGTACACTTACAGTTTTGTACCCGTATTTGTAATTTTTTATTTTTATATGAGAGAGCTTCTGATACCGGGGCTGTCAAGTAAGGTATTTCCACATCTCTGAAGGCACAGCAAAGATACTACTTGTGATTTCATGAGCTATCAAGTGCTAATTTCTAGTTTACCAAAGTAAGTTAGTGCCTTTATTTTCAATTGTGATTAAATATCATTTTTATCTACCCATAGAAAGTTTTTAATCTTGTTTTTAATATCTGTAAAAACTGTATGCAGACAATATTAAATGATTTTGATTTTTCTGGAAAAATAACGTAATTATGAGAGTGTAAGAATAATTATATTAAATTTTTTTTAAGTGCAAACGAAGGTGTGCTAATATTTGTAACTTCTTGAAAGTGTACCTTGTCTTAGGACAGACGCGTTACTGTATTTTGAAGCAGTAGTCTTTCTAATAAGTACTTTGTATGGCTTTCAGGTTTTAAATGCACAGAGAGCGGGATACAAGGCAGCTATAGTTCACAATGTTGATTCTGATGACCTCATAAGCATGGGATCCAACGACAGTAAGTACAGGTATCACTTCTCTCCTGTTTGAAAATCATTTCACCCACTAGAGTGTACACTATTACAATCAGTATAACATATTGTGATGAACTCTCACTTAAAAAAAAGAAACAAAAAACCCCAACAGAACCAACAACAAACCCCAGAAAAAACACACCCCAACCAGAAATCCTCCTGCTTTTAACATTTTAAAATGGGAGATACTCGTATAAGAACATATATGTATACTTGTGTATTACTTGTGTCATAAAGTTTGTACGTTCTCACGAGTGTTCCTTTTGTTTTTCCTTTGAATTTGAGTTCTGCTGTTCTGGGTTAAATGTATGAGAGAGATTTATATGACTGATGTGGAAAATAGCTGATGTGTTGTTAATTAGCAATATGGGAAAAGTAAAAAAGCTACTCTTTTGGAAGGAAATCAAACTTTTAAATACAACTTTGCACTGTTTGTTAGTGGTTCCATTTTGTTGTTGCACTGTTGTGTACATTTTTCTGTCCCTTTGGGCAAATGGATTCTAATTTCATATGAATACGTATTACATGTACATATTTTCAGTTTTTCAGTTGGAAAAAGAATGTTTAGGGACCAGTTTGGCATTTTCTGTCTGATTCTGATGCTAGCTGTTCCAGTTTTAACCTTTCACGGAGCTGATAGGTTCAGAACATCTTGTAATCTAGTCAAAATGTCGGGTTTGTTTTATGGTATGTGTTTTTTGTCTGTAGTGCTGTTACGTCTTTGGCATTTTTTTATTTTGTCCAGTTTTTGAGCTTGCCCAATATGGAACAAGAACATAAATGAGAACAACAAAAGTCTTTCCAAGTGGAAACACCATTGAGTAACCTAGGAAAGGAACATTCGGCAAACTAAATGGCAGCTGAGTAGCCTGGAAAGCTATGTGAAAGTGGTTTTAATGAATTCCGAACCCATGTGAATCTTATTTTCACGTTTCACTGAGAAATTAAAATGTAGAGTAACTTCACAGCAAATGCAGGCCTGGGTAGTGTGGGGTGTGACCTTAAGCCATGTATGCTTTTGCCTTGGGGAGCCTGAATGCTTTGACATTGACTACACTCAAGATCTTTGACCCTTAAACATGAAGCGTGTCAGAGGTGCAAATCAATATGAAGTGAAGCTGAGGAGAAGGATTTCTAGAATGTGGGATTTGTCTCTCAATAATTTTTCATTTGAGCTGCATCTTTTGAGCTTATTACTGCCCTTGCTAGTAAGCAGAGAAGGGGGAGACAGTTCCATCCAGTTTCTTGAGACTGAAATAAAGGTGTGGGTCTTGTTCATTCTCTTCTTCTTTTTGACCCTTTCTAGCCACAGCTGTCTCCAGTATGTTCATTTATGTTTAGGGTGAAAAGGAAGGAAGAAAGATTAGTTACAATTTACAGTACCAGATCACAAAATCAGATAAGTTGCTAGAAATTCTGGAAATCAGTGGAGCTGAGTGACTTTATCAAGTCTCTCAGTAAATGATGTTCTGGTTAAACTTCCTCTGATGATGCCTCTTTCTTTTGTTTGTGCTTCCTTGCAATATTCCATGAAGAATTTTGATTTCTATACCTGTAATAAAGTCCCTAGTTATTCGGTAGGAAAAATAATACCAGTTGTTCTGTGAGGTAAGATGTAGTATGCATGTGCATCAGTCTATATGTAGTTATATTAAAATGTCCTCACGTGGTAGTCTCATAATGTTCAAGTCTTACGTCTTCAGAGTGTCCACAGAGTGTTGATGTAATAATAGTTTTATTTTCCTCCTTTTTTTTGTACAGTTGAGGTTTTGAAGAAGATTGACATTCCTTCTGTCTTTATTGGTGAGACATCAGCTAATTCTCTTAAAGAAGAATTTACTTACGAGAAGGGGTAAGTTACCTCACGTGCAGCTGTGTTGTTCTTTGCATTGAGTCATTGTCTCTTTGTAATATTTATGAATTAAAAATAGGGTGTTGCGATGACAGAGGCGATACGTATTCCAGATGAAACTTTGTGCCTGAAAGCAATGGGCAGAAAGCATTTTAAAAATAACTGACCTTCCTGCAAGAGCATTATCGTGTATTTATCAAATGCTACTCCTTTCATTTTCATATAGCATTAAAACATGTGAGTTTAGCTAATGATCTAGGAACCAGAAATATTTGTAAGAATATGCGTATTTCACATCTAAGGGTGTGTTCTTTATACAATATATGTCCATTCCCATCGAAGTCAGATGCTGGTCTTTAAAAAAAAAAAAAAATCTTTAAACCACACGGGAGATAAGGCAGTCATGAAACTATTGACAAGTCGAGGCTGCGCTGTATGTCTTAATCTACACTTTCTGTTTTATTCTTGGGTATCCATACAAGTACTGACATGGATAATTTCATTGATTGATAGTTTGAATTTAAATTATCAGCGCTTAACTTCTCTGACTTACTTCAAGTGCACTTCTGCTCTGGAAGAGACATAGAAGAATGGAATTACTGATTTCCCTGGTGCTCCCCATTGCATTCCTTGTGCAGAAATGCACAACGTGAATAAACCTCATCATCTTTTTGGCTACATATCTATTCATAGTATAAGGCTACTGAAGCTGTCTCTTTTCATCATCCTTTATGAATAGTTTAGGACAAGTCAGAGAGAACTTCCTATGCTAGGTGAATCTGCAGGAGGCATTTAAGATTATTCTGTTTGTACTGATTCTGTTCTGCTTGTAAGTTTAAAACTTTAAAAAGAAAAGCGTTGCGAGAACAAGGTGGTTAAAACAGGTACCTTGAATAGGATAGAAGGGAGGTGTGTTTCCTTTTACTAGTCTAATGATCTTGCTCCTTCAGGTCTCGCTGGTGTCCTTTGACTAAAGTAATCAGAACCTGATTGTGTCGTTCTTAAGTAGACACCTTGCTGATGAAACTACGTGATAAGTGAAGTGTGGCTCCAGATGAGTAGTTGTAGAACTACTAACACTTTTATACATTGCACCTTCTCAGGCATTTCTAACTGCTTGTGCCAATGGAATAACAATGGCATTTTACTTCCTGAAGTGTCAAATACTAATATTCATATATCCAGTTGCCATCATCCATATCAGGTTCTCTAGGAAGAGTTTTGGTTACTGTACTGTAATTTATTGACTCTCCAGAGGAAGAAGGGTGTACTTGACTGTACTTCATGATTTGAAACTACATCTCCCATATAGCCCAACATGCTTTAGTATATAAGAATGATTTCACAGTATCTTTTGATAGTCATGTTATATTATTCTCATTCTGCTGTCAAAGCAGCTATCAGGTTGTTTTCCTGGTTGCTTTAGATTTATTTATGATGGAAGTCAACAGGTGGTTTTAACTAAAAAAAATGTTCAGAGAAACATTGTTTTATACTTGTGTTTAGTTGGCTTTACATTATGTGGATATCAGCTGAATTTTTACATTGTTGTGCGCAGGTAGGTATTCCTTTAGTGTGTCTAGTGATTGCCTTTTGCTTTAACGGCTTTTTTCATTGTATTTATTCTTCGATTCATTGTTCATTAAGTTCTAACCTATTTAGAAAGTGTTATCGTTTTCTCCCCACAGTGGCCATGTTGTGTTAATCCCAGAGTTCAGTCTTCCTTTGGAGTACTACTTAATCCCTTTCCTAATAATAGTAGGGATCTGTCTTATTCTCATCGTCATTTTTATGGTAAGTTCCTTCTTTTAGTAACATTTTTTCTTTCAAACAAGTCATCATAGAACCGTCACTTAACTGGAGTTGAATGAAGGGATACAGTAAAGGAACAGCAAAAGCTTTGTGTACTGTACATACCTGTACCATGCTTGCCTGTAATCCTTTATTTTCTCAGTATGATAGACAGGTGCACAATTTTGGCAAAAGGGTACCAGGACTCCTTAGGACGTTCTGCATGGCATATAACTACTTGCAAAGACTTGTCCTCACTGCTACTCTTCCACTGTACAAGCACTTTCTTTTTTGCCTCGTAAGGAATGACCTGTCCTTGTGCTCTCGTACACCGAGAGTATATCCCACGGTGCCAAACTTGTACTGCTTAAGAAATGTTCGTTCCACTGTTCCAAAGTGCAGGTCTCACCATTTTTTACTGCAGTTACAGTAATCAGTCAGCAAGCTCAGAACCTGTTGCNCTTTTTTGCCTTGTAAGGAATGACCTGTCCTTGTGCTCTCGTACACCGAGAGTATATCCCACGGTGCCAAACTTGTACTGCTTAAGAAATGTTCGTTCCACTGTTCCAAAGTGCAGGTCTCACCATTTTTTACTGCAGTTACAGTAATCAGTCAGCAAGCTCAGAACCTGTTGCAGCATATAACATGTATCTTGCAGCATATACGTGACTTGTAGACATTCTCAGTTGGGCACGTGACTCCTGTAAAAAGTAAGATAGAACAGCTGTATATTATTTCAGAATACTTTGTATCCCACCTTTTGGAATCTCTGCTGGTCTCTGACCAATTTATTATTTTACCTTTTGATAAAAATCAAGTAATGCATCAACTGTTCTATAACACTTTCTTAAAATACTTCTTTCTGTGTTAGTGCTTTTTGCACTGGAAGTTATGTATTTCATTGACAATCTTGGGCATGTTTGGCACAATCAGAATTGTAGCAGCTCTCTGAAAACAAGGCAGCAATGATGAACAAGAGATGATCTAAAATTCACCAATGCTTTGTCTGTACTTCTGGTGATAACCTTGACCATAGAGGACTTTATCTCAGTTAATTAGCCCTATCATTATGTCCTGGAGGTCAGCAGTTTGAGGTAAGGAGAGATGGTTTTTCTAAAGGAGAGTAGTCACCAGGGATAGTATTCTCTGAACATCTGTTGTCCTGAGACTGTCAGTATTCCAACTTGAGCTTCACTAATAAGGTGCTTATAGTGCACCTATGCTGAAAATTCAAACAAAGTATTGGTTTTTTTAAGAAATGAAATGAAAAAGGCTATGAAAGGGACTGTGGTATCATTTTGTACTGGCTTTGCATCCTATCAAAATATGGTGTGAAGCACTGGTCCATCATTTTTCAGAAAAGATACTAGTTAGGGAATGAAGAGAAAGGCAGTAAGAATAGGTAGGGGGCCTCTTAAAGGGTGATTTGGAAGGTTACCGTTGAAGAGAAAACTAGTGACGGAAGGGGAACATACGAAAACTGTAATCATGAGGAGTTGTGACCACCAGTCATTGTGACCACCACTATGGAAATTCAGAAAAAGAAGATGGTTTTTGCTCTCAGGATATTCCTTCATATTTTTGCTTCAGAGTTTTTCACCAGTTCAGCTGCTTTTGTTTTCAGATGATGTTAAGTTAGTTGCAAAAATTCCTTATGGACTTCAGTGCTGTCATCTTCAGGTCAAGAAATGAACAAACTTAGAGACTAACTTGCACCAATCACTTCAGCAAGGAACTAGATCTATGTAACAAGCACAAGGCTAATCCCACGGAAAGGCCACCTCTCCTTAGAATTGCAGATGTTTCCCTCATTATGAAAACTGTCATTTTCTACGTCAAAAGGGGTGTTACAAATGTTATAGGAGTGAGCTAAAGAAATTTGTGAAGTATTTGGCTTTAGAGCATAAGTGAGCTCTGTTAGCAGAAGCCATAGAATCACAGAATGTTTTGGGGCAGAAGGGACCTTAAAAATCGTCTAATCCACCCCACTGTGGGGCATCTTTCAGTCGGTCAAGTTGCTGAAAGCCCTGTCCAACCTGACCTTGAACCCTTCCAATGATGAGGCATCCACAACTTCTCAGGGCAGCCTGTTCCAGAGTCACACCACCCTCGTCATAAAAACTTTCTTTATTGGATCTAAATATATATGATTTCTAAGCACATGGAGGAGGAGAAGACTATCCGGAGTAGTCAACATGGATTCACTAAGGGAAAATCCTGCTTGACCAATCTGGTAGCCTTCTATGATGGCATGACTGGCTGGGTGGATGAGGGGAGAGCAGTGGATGTTGTCTACCTTGACTTCAGCAAGGCTTTTGACACTGTCTCCCACAACATCCTCATAGGAAAGCTCAG
>VZSC01014158.1:326497-345413 GCA_013398225.1 Steatornis caripensis
TCAGACTCTTCTCAGTGGTGCCCAGCGACAGGACAAGGGGCAATGGGCACAAACTGGAACACAGGCAGTTCCACCTGAACATGAGGAGGAACTTCTTTACTGTGAGGGTGACAGAGCACTGGAACAGGCTGCCCAGAGAGGTTGTGGAGTCTCCTTCTCTGGAGATATTCAAAACCCGCCTGGATGCATTCCTGTGCAAACCTGCTCTAGGCTAACCTGCTTTAGCAGTGGGGTTGGACTAGATGATCTCTAGAGGTCCCTTCCAACCCCTACCATTCTATGATACCATGTTTCGTAGATACAAATTCTTTTAAATTTGCCTTTTAAGAGCTGGATCTTTTTGTAAGAGCGTGCTGGTACTCTGAATTAAAACAAGTTTTTACGTAATGTTTCAGTTTGAGAGTTCCAGTTTCCAAATGAAATGTACAGGGAAGAACAACCTGTACAATCCAAAAGGGATATACAGATTCTAGTTACAGTCAGCTGTAAGAAGGGGGAAATAAACATTTGGTGAAGAAAATTTCAGGCATTTAAATTCTTCTCCAATTTCCTTGCTTATGCACTATGAGGAAATGTAAAAAAGGGCATGTCTGTAGACTATGGTTAAGAAGGCTTTGAGAGATCTGAATTCCTCTTCTGTTAGTGTCAATAGGTAGTCAGTGCTAAAATGAATGGTTCTTTCCATGTCTTGGAATCGTGTTGTAGAAGAAAACCAGGCAGGAACCAGGAGAAAATTATATTGTACGTCTGCAAGTCGGGGTTGCTTATACTATGTATTTGGGACAGATGTTTGGAGGGTTTGGAAACAGGCTATGTAATGTTGGAAATGTCAAAATCCATCTACCACAGCTCTTGTTAAACTGAGAGAGAAAAAAAGGGGAGAGGTATTTGAAAGTGTTTTCCAGAGTGTAGTATGGTTCGAAGCGGGGGCGGGATAAAATCATGCTCAATAGTGATAAGCTATGGGGCAACACGAGAATGTTTGAGGGATGGTGTGCTGGTGAGGGCTTTCGCTCTGCTCCATGACATACTGAGTACACCAGGGCACATCTGAAATGTCTGTATGCTCATGCGTGCAGTATGAGGAGTAAACAAGAGGAACTAGAAGCTTCGGCTTACTCGCAGGCATTGACCGAAGTGAGACTGAGTGGGAAGAGTGCTGTGATGGATAGTGACAGCCTCCTTAGGAGAGAGAGGCAGGGCAGGTGAGGCGGAAGGGTAGCGCTGTGTGTACAGGAGGGGTTGGACGGTACGGCACCTGCAGTTGGGCGTGAAATGGCTGACAGCCTCTGGGTGAGGATTAGAAGGAAAGATAAAAAAGTGGATGTTCCTGTCTTTTTTTAAAACACCAGAGATGGACCCTGGGATTCCTGGAGCCCCGGGCTGGAGGACCGCAGCTGGCGGAGTGATAAGCTCCTGGCAGTTGACTTGGAGCTTGTACGGGGTTCGCTGCTGCAGCTGAATGCATATAAGTCTATGGAGCCCGATGGGGTTCATCCCAGGGTGCTAGAAGAGTTGGCTGATGTTACTGTGAGACCTCTCTCAGTTTTTTGTCATTAATCTTGGAAATTCAGAGATGTCTCTGTTGACTGGAACGTAGCAAATGTTACCTTCTTGAAAACAGGGCAAATGAAAAAGGAAGACTGGTAATTATAGGTATGTCAGTCTCACTTCATCGCCTGGTAAAGTTACAGAGAAAATTATTCTGTGAGTTACTGAAAAACACTTGAAAGACAGTGCAGTCATCGGTCAAAGCTAACATGGGTTCATGAAGGGGAAATCAGTCCTCACTAACTTAACATCCTTTTACAAGAACGTTACCCACCTGGTGGACGAAGGGAAGGCAGTGGATGTGTGGGGTTGTGAGTTTTTGGGGTTGGTTGGTTTTGGGGGCTTTTAGCAAAGCTTTTGATACTGTCTTTTTACAGTATCCTTCTGGACAAAATATCCACCGCAAAGCTAGACATGTACACAATACGATGGATGAACAACTGGCTGAAGGGTTAGGCTCGAAGAGTTGTAGTAAATGGGGTAACATCTGGCTGGCAGCCAGTCATTGGTGGTGTTCGTCAGGGTTCAGCTTCACAGCCAGTTCTTTTCGGTGTTTCTATCAATGACCTGCACACAGGAGTTGAGTGCACAATAGGTAAGCTTGCCAGTGATACTAAATTAGGAGAAGTTGATTCCCTTGAGTGCAGAGAGGCCTTACAGAGAGATGATCCTAGATTAAGAGTACTGGGCAATTAATTGGTGAAGTGAATTTGATCCCAGGGAGGTTCTGGGTTGGATTTGGTCCTCTTCAGTTGTCGTTTCAGCGCTGATTCTTTCAGGAAATCTTATTTTTAACTAAGAAATGGATGTGAGAATCTCTGATCGTTACTGAGTACCTGAATTACAGCAGGAAAACTGCAGTTTATGCATACAGCTTATTGTTTAGCTGGGGTAAAAAGAGTCTGAATGAACAATTTAGATTATATGCTTAAATATGCTTAAAAGGTGAAGTCAGGTGTGATGCAGAAGGATAAATACAAATTTTATCTTGCCAAAACCAATTACAGTTTCAACTGGTCCTAATAATATTTTTCCATAATATACGTACATTCGTATTTTTAAAAAAAAATATGTTGTGAAGTATATCAGTGCCTTTCAGGGATTCCTAAAGTTAGAGATACTACTGTTGTTCACAGTATTAATACTCTCTTTGTATTTACCGTATCCACAGAGTAGGTGGGTGTAGAGCACCCCTGCAAATTTCAAGAGACTTGTTAGTGTGTATGCTTTGGTTAAGGCTGTTTTTTGTTTGTTTGTCATCATATTTGAATGTCATATCACAGATGCTGCAATTAGAATCTGAACAGAAATAGCATTAGGGACTGTTAGGAAAATGGAAACAGAATCTTTAGTATAGCTGAAGACAGCAAGTAACCTTGGCTTGAAGTAACCCCTTTACTCCTCCCCAAACTACATCTAGGTAATGCGAAAACAGTTCTGATGGTCATGGGAATAATCCTCTGAAAGACCTGTAATAATCAAAACTGTAAGGAAAACCAGTCAAACTTAATGAATTGTGTTTTGCTCTGAAATGTGCCATCCTGCTGTACGTGGGTCTCGGTAGAGGGTGCAGCAGTGGCCTTTGTTTTATATCGTATGGACATAATTTTTTTTTTCCGTCTTTTCCAAAAAAAGCTTGTGTATTTTCAGTTTCAAGTGCTGTGGTAATCAAGAACATCCTTTCAGCCTGTTTGGCTTCCTCTGTGAGTCCAGGCAAGGAAAGAGGTGCTTCGGTTTGAACTAACCGACTGCGAAGACTCATAAATCAAAGCTTTTATTGTTCTTTTATTATTTTGACTTACTGATCATGCTGTTTTATTTATGTCTGTTTCCAGATCACAAAATTCGTGCAAGACAGGCACAGAGCAAGAAGGAATCGGCTTAGGAAGGATCAGCTTAAGAAACTTCCTGTACATAAATTTAAGAAAGGCAAGTGAATCATTCTTTGTCTTAACTAATTGGACTGCATTGTTTTTGACACCAAAAAACCCCTACATTGAAGGACTTTGTAGTTTTTGAGATAATTTTGGGTATGCTTGAAATAGATAGTAGAGTTTGGAGTGAAAGCACAAAAAAAAGTTTGACTTGACCCTGCTCTCGCTGAAGTGAAGAGTTCTAACATTTCTTTAATGGAAGCAAAGCAGACACCATATGCAGACTGTGGGTGAGAATTAAAACGTTGCTGTACCACAGAACAAAACTGTCTCGTGGGTATAATTTATCTGCTTTTCCAGAGGAGCTGTCCTTTCATTCAATCACTATACTTCCGTGAGGGGACGAGTGATTCAGATTTAATGCCAAAATACTTGCTGTTGTGAGTCTTCGTAGTGATTAATTTTATGCAAGATCTAATGACAAGATAAGAAACAAAGCTAACAGTAAGATACCTTATTCAGTGAAATAGAAAAGCTGCCTTAAGTCCTTCTCTGTTGTAGTATACTCTTTAACAGTAGAAAAAAATCGCTACTTTTCTTCTCCATTTTGTTTTTTAAATGTGTTACCACTTCAGCATCTGATCATGCATGCAAGCTATTGCAAGGTATGAGGAGAAAAGGTGGAAAAAGTACTTAATTGAAATGGTGACTACATAACACATGTCAGTATTTGCTGGGGCACAAAGACCATGTTAGGGGATACGCCTGGATTCAAGGGTAGAGCCACTTACTGTTCTTCGCCCTTGATAAAGCCAGCCTGCATTATTAATGACGTTGCTCTCGCTTTATGCAAAGCAGATGTTCAGTTTGAGCTGGTACAGTTTTTGTGCAATGTTAGTCAGCCTCATAGCGGGGGTGGGGGGGAAAAAGTATTTTCCTCTGCAGGGTTGACCGAACTATTGGTATGGATTTAAAATTAACTCTAAAAAATTATCTTAAGCCAATAAGGGTAATATTAATTTTGTTTCCACTTACTGATTCCCTAAGAAATCTAATCAGAATAAAAATATGAAGTAAATTATGTTGTACTTTAAAGAGAAATTTGCAAACAAAAAGTTGCTTCAAGAAGGTCAGTTAATGTCTNTATCTTAAGCCAATAAAGGTAATATTAATTTTGTTTCCACTTACTGATTCCCTAAGAAATCTAATCAGAATAAAAATATGAAGTAAATTATGTTGTACTTTAAAGAGAAATTTGCAAACAAAAAGTTGCTTCAAGAAGGTCAGTTAATGTCTTTTTTTAGTTAATTGTGGTCATCTGAAATAACTAAATAACTGTCTCAGAATTACATGACTAAGTAGTTGGTGTATGAAAATACCTTGTTGCTGTTTTCCTCATTCTCCTTTCTCTTTCCGTTTTCTGAATCTTAACGTAATATGAATTGTCTGGAGCTCAGTCAGTCATTGTAAAGTAAACCTGGCTGTAAATATCCAGGTATCCACTGCATTCAGTGGCTTATGGAAAAACAGAACAAAAAGCTTTTTTTCTTTTTCCAACTAGGATTTAAATTTCTTTGAGCAAATGATCACTTTGGTTATACTGCTATGAAATTAATCCTTTGCATTACTTTCTTTTAAGTCCTTTTACTTTCAGTAAAAAAAATTGACAAAATTTGACCCAGTCCTTGCAGTGTGTTACCTTTGGCAGTTACAATAAAGATGTGTTGCTTCATGCTTCTTTGTGAAAGATAGGTTTTCTGAAGACATTATTGTGAAATCCATTCACCTCAGTCTTCTTGATGATACGTCCGAACAATCTTACCTTTTGGCATTGGAAGGATAGGTGAAAGCAACTCCTGTGGGCTATAATCCTGTTTTTAGGAATGCTGGATTTTCTTTCCTCTCTGGTGGATTCTTAAAGATATGTTCATATTGAAACGGATAAAAACGTTAGTCAAATGCTGAAGCTAAGGCCCCGTAGATACTGGTTCTTCTCTTTTTTGCAGCTTTTTATATAATGAATCGCTGCCTAATAAATGGTTTCACTGTAGTGGAAAAGGGTTTATAAGGGAAAGCTGGCTTTAGTGGATTTCCAGAATTTAATAGGTTGATAGGCGAACGATGATGTAATGAAGATGATTGATCTGTAGGGGTGATTGCACTCAGACGTACCTAAAAGAGTCGTTAACATATGCAATACATGAACGATCTCTAAATAGGATTTCAGTCAAATATTGCTGTAACACATGGGAATTTTTTACAAAGTTCAGTAAGCTTTAGATCAGGCACTTAGCATTTCTGAAATTATAATAGAGAACTCAGTAACAAAATTGGTATTAGGCAACTACTGTAATTCCTCAGTTTGTTTTTTATTACTTTTTTTTAATGAGAAAGTATTTAAAGATGATCAAGGCTAATCATGCAAGTTAAAGATTGTTTACAGACTAAATGGGAAAAGCTGTTATACTGCATTTATTTGACTGACAGTTTTCTGCATTTTTGAAATAAAAATGCTTAAGTTTGGGGGTTTGTTGCATCTGCAAAGAAAGTTTGGTTTTTTTGGTGAAGCATATTGTTACGCAGTTAATGAAAAATCCTGGTCAAGTTGCTTTTTAGAACTTTGCGTCTTGAATTTTTAACATTTGTGCTTTATTTATGAGCTTATTCTGAACACATACAGCAGAAAAATAGTACATCTTTGCCTCTTTTCTGTCACTGAACAACTTCATTTTGCTGATTATCTTTCGCTGAAAACTGAGTTTCGTGTAATACTCAAAATTTTGGCAATTCATCTTTTGTGTCTCTCTACCTGACTGATGAGTCACCGGTGTGATTCCTGTTAGCGTTCTGCCGCTTTCTTGGAAAGCTCAGCCGCGTCGTTGCTGGTGCACAGCTCAACTTTCCAACTGTGATGTACTTAGTCTCCTTACGCATACTAAACAGAGAACAACCATGCTGAGTTGCGTATGGGAACTACATTCTTCTTTTAAAACTGACTCTAAGTACCTGCTGTAGCTAATTTTGCCATCTGTAGAAAAGCATTGGGTTTAGCAGCATGGTATCAAAACAAATTTTGAGCTGAGTTTCTAGAAACTCTCTCCTGCCGTGTAGTTTCCTTACAGTAAAGGGAAAGCTCAGCTACTGTTTGAGCTTCTGTGCTGAAAGGATGCCTCTTCTGAGTAATCTGCCCACTTCCTTCATTTGCAAGCTTCTTGACAATGTAGAGTCAGCTCATGACCCAAATGTGGTCCTGCTGTAGCTACGTATTGTTGAAATCTGCACCCTTCTTTCCACCTTTCCCCAAAACAACACTTTGACAACTTGTGTGTTAAATCAACTCTTTTGAACAAGCTTGGAGCATGAACGGCACCTCTGATTTGTCCACAGTTGATCTCAGTCTCACATGTGTAATCTGGACAGTGCGTTGGGAAGTAATATTGGAATTGCTATGGAAAAAAAACCTGATTTTGTGCTAAACGGTCTTATGTCGCAGAGATTACTGTGTGTGGCATGTGTATGTTGAAAGGTGAACCAAGTACGTGAGAGACTCTTGTTGTGGCCGTTAACTCTCGCCTTAGCACACGTCAGTCTTACGCACTTAAATCTGACATCTCAAATGTCAAACCTGAGTGGTGTTCAGCAATGAAGTTCTAGCACAGCAGATAGCCCAGAAAAAAAAAATGATAGAAGCTTCCTGGGAGAGGATTAAGGTGACACCCCGGGGAACAGGGAATTGAGTTATGGGGGTGACTGAGGTGACATTTGTGGGATGGATGGGGCCCAGATCAGGTGAAATTTGGAACGAACAGGAAAAGGTTGGAAGGAAGTGAAGCAAGCTGCCCTGAGGAGCACTGGGAACAAGATAACACCATCTCAACTCTTCTTTCTTTTACCTTGTGGTGACAAGATCACAGGGGCCTTTGTTCTGGTTTTTTTCTTTTAAAGTTGGAAGTGTTAGGCCTTTCCGTGTGCCTTTTCCATTTGTAATTTGGTATGTGAGAGTGAGCCTTCTCTGCACATGTTCTTTCTGATGGGATCTACATCTCGTCACTTTGTAGGTCCTCTGCTTTCCAGTAAAACCTGGGATCCTAGCTAGCCCTGAAGGTAGTGAAAATGGAAACTACGGAGCACTGGGAAAGTAAGAGGCCCCTGTGAAGATGGTGGAGGTTGGGAACAGAGTTAGTTGGTCTAGGACTGCTATTACGAATGCTTAGCCACAGTTTGCAGAGTGACATAGTTCTTTGGGGCCACTCTCACAATACTGCAGGCTGTATCTGGGGTCTCCATCCTTTGGGCAAGGCTGGCCATACAACTTTTTTTTTTTTTTCCTGAGACGATATCATCGGTGTCTTCCCTTATCATCAAGTGTATGTCAGATAAGCAGAATGTAGGCACCCTAGCACCATGTGTTGAGCAGGTGACTGCCCTCATGATACCATGTACAAATACGCAAAGGATCATCTGTAACTGTCCAGTCCCTCAACCAAACATGTGTTAGTCAAGTGATAGGGGAGCGTGCAGTTTAGTCTGCTGGCGCATGTGCTTCTAGCTGTGTGACAGGGAGAGGCGGGCCGGGCCAAACTTCATTTTTTTTTCTGGTGCACTGTAGTTTGGGCACATGAAGAACACTTTGTGGTCAGGAGAGTGTGCAGCCCTAGCAAGCTGCTGCTTGTGAAGAGACTGCAGTACGGGGCAGTTTCAGACGGTAAGGTTCAGTTGTCTAAAGCGCTAACGGCTTAATAGGAGAAGTTCCATCTGGAAATGGTGAGTAGCAGCATTGGATGTGTGTTAAGTTTCAAGAGGTGTGTGAAAGAAGAGTCTGCCAACTTTTGCAAATACAGTGGCTTTGTGCATGTGGCCAGAACCTTTCCAGCCTTGACAGAGCTGAGCAGATACATGACCCAGCCCATGGATCCAAAAAGCAAGGGATCCAAAGAGTGAAAGGGACCCTTTCGCTGCTTAAGTCCCTCTCAGGGCTCGATCAGGTAAGTATGCACAAGACAGATAATGATATACGGCTCCTTACAAAATGAAATGTAGCTACCTCTTTATTTTTCAAAGGTGCACTTTGCACTACTCACTGTTGATAATACAGCCTAGTAACTGGCAGTCTTGGACAGGAATTGGGGGATCTGGGGTCAGTTCCCTCCATTGCCTTCCAGGATTAAGATGTCCATCTCCTAAGAGAATAGCATCTGGGAGGAACTTCCTGCGCCACATCTCTAAAGCCTTGACCTAAAACTGGGTTTGGGGAAGGGAGGAGGTTTGGCCGTTCACAGTCGTTACCTTCTGATGGTCGCAAAAGGCTACTTCAGCATATCACTGCTCCGATGGTGAAGCTTTCTTTTAATTTCCAACCTTGTGATTCCTGGTCAGATGATGGCTCTCTTCTCTCCCCCTCCACCAGGTTCTCTCCCTCCTCTGTCTGTGGTATTCCACCTTGCTGTTTTTTCTAGAGAAGACTGAATCGCCTTTCAGCCTTCAGATGGTTAGATTTAAATGATCAGGCTTTTTTTTTTTTCCCCTTGTATGATAGTTTCTCTGTTACGTGGTCATAATATTCTTTCTTTGTTTCTGTTTGAATTAATCTTTTGAAGATACAGGTGGCTACATTACAGACTCCTGAACCGCTGCTGGAAGGACTACTCTTGGTGCTTCCTACTGTTGCATTTTTCTTTTTCCCAGTTGTATCACATTAGGAACACCGAGGAACATTAGGAACACCGAGGACATAAGCTGCTGGTGTAACTGCAAGCTTTAGAGGAAATGGGAAGGAACCGTTTCAGTTGATGAAAGGACCATGTTGTAAAGCCCTTGATAAAAATGAAATAGGAATAAATTGACTTCTAAGAAGTGTTTATATTTTGGTCTTATAATGTATCACACAGTGTGCATAATGTCAATACTGTCAAGGATGTATATCTTATTTGTGAGGTCTGAATTACAAAATAATGTAAACTTTCTCCTGTGACTAGGCTATCAGTCTTGATTATTGTTCTGCTTTTTTACTCAGTTGCCTTTGTTGCTATTTTTCTGCCTAAGTTTGCTCAATAACTTCTAGGATTCACATTACAGATACTAATATTTTAAATCCTTTTGTCTTGCTTTTAGTAAGAATGATAGAATATTGCAGAGAGCGCACTTTACACAGCTTAAAACATTTTTATTAATGTGACGGGAACGTGAATGAGCTACAGTCCTAATAAGGAGAGAAGTACAGCTGTGAGCTGTATAGCATCCAGTACCCTGCCCCTTGCATGGACAGGGAAGAGTAATAGTTGGTTCAAGCTGTGACACTAACCAAGAGAACCTGTATGCGTGTGTTTGAAAAGGTCTGTTGCAAATCTTCTGAAGTTAAACTGATTCTCAATTATGTGTTGTAGGAGACGAATATGATGTGTGTGCCATTTGTCTGGATGAATATGAGGATGGAGACAAGCTCAGAATCCTTCCGTGTTCTCATGGTAAGCAGCTGTATTTTCGGTTTGATGTTTGTGTTAAAACACCCTGTCTAAAAGCCACAGGGAGTATGTTTATGGATTGATTTATGAAGTTTATTTTTGCTAATATGCAGGAGTGTATATACAAATTGGGAAAAGACCAAACTTTTTTTCTCTTCTTAAAAGCAAAAAAGGCTAATGTTCCCACTGCGTTTTCCTTTGGCTGCACACCTGAAAGAAAATCTGGGCTTGACACTGTCCCCTAAATGTCTGTATTTAATCGGGAAACGCATTCTGGAGTTACGTTTTACATTTTTTTAAAAAAAAAAAGCTTCCACTTTCTCAAAGACAATTAAACTGTAAAATGCAATTCGACTATTAGTGACATAGACATATATGGATGAAGGGATATAGTCTGTCCCGTAGCCTGAAGCAATATAGACCGCTGCCTTGGCTGCACTTGGAAGTCAATGTTGTCATTGCAAAAATTAGTGGAATATTTTTACTGTGACAAGTTGTGCCCTGTCTGAACAGTCTTCTCAGATACAGGCCACTGCAAAAGGTGTGTGTAGTACTAGTCACACACATATCTATCCACACGACTGCTTGCAACTGCGTGCAAGTACAAGAAGTATTTTAAGAGCTCATACCTAGAAATCTGGAAGAGACCGGGGCCCAAGAGCATCTCTAAATTTAATTTTTTGTTTTTATGAAGTCTGTGTAAAACCTATCGAGAAAGATAGGATCCATCCTTCCTAGCTTGAGACCCTCTCTCTACTTCCTGGTTCGTTAACAATATTACAACCATTTTGGCTGGGTGCAGTTTTACCCAGCTCTTTCTCATTAAATTCCTGCTCTGATCAGGCACTGCAACCGCAAATGCTACATCATCAAGTAATTTTGAAAAAGCGGCCACTGATGTTGCAGCCTTACATTCACAGTGAACACAGCAGGTGACAGACTGGGCTTTGTAGGTCCTCGGTCGTAGAAAACAATTTGAAAACAGGCTGACAGAGAGTTCTGTCGGAAGAGAAAGAACAGATCCATAGTATCTGTCCCAGCTAGGGGCTGCAGAGTTACCTAAACGTGATCACCAGTATCAAAGATTCCTGACAAATAAATAAATAAATAAATAAAACCCCACCAAAACCCCCGCCGTCGGTTCTCGTGGAGAACGTGCTACTAATGTGCTTGAACAGGTACTAAATGCGACGTGCTTGCCCTTGTAAGTACATAGCTCTCTGCCAGGTAGAAGTCTCTGTTAATAAGCAGGGCTAAGTTTGTAATACCGTAAGTAAGACACCTTCAAAACATTTTTTTGAAACAAGGCCAGCATAGTTGCAGTGATAACTGTAGGTCAAATTTAAAACCCGCAAAATCACGCGGTAATTTTATTTAATAACAAGGTGCTTCGATACATCTTGGTGGAGGTTGGAGGCGTTTTGAGGATGATGGTGGTGGGCATGTCTGCTGCAAGGTGGCTATAATTCCTCAAGAAGTTTGTAGAGTTTATTTCACCAGATGTGGCCCATGGCAGGACTGCTCTCAGATTCATTCAGTAGAGGAAGTAGGTATTTATTGTGTATATCCATATGGCCGAGATCCTAATCTGTGTTCTCTACATCAGGACAGTCTACATGCCGACAAACTTGTGACTAAAATTCTCCGCATGAACTAAATTCTAGAATTCTCCTGTGTTACTAACATAAATACGGTTTAGCGGGTTTGCTTGTCCTTTTCACTTAGGTAATGATGTATTTTGTTTTCCAACAGCGTACCACTGCAAGTGTGTGGACCCGTGGCTGACAAAAACCAAAAAAACATGTCCTGTGTGTAAGCAGAAAGTGGTCCCTTCTCAGGGGGACTCCGACTCTGAAACAGACAGTAGTCAAGAGGAGAACGAAGTGTCTGAAAATACTCCTTTGCTTAGACCATTAGCCTCAGTTAGCACTCAGTCGTTCGGGGCCTTGTCAGAATCTCACTCCCACCAGAACATGACCGAGTCCTCAGAATATGAGGAAGATGATAATGACAATATCGATAGCAGTGATGCAGAAAATGGAATAAACGAAGAAAGTGTAGTGGTTCAACTACAGCCCAATGATGAAAGGGAGTACAGAGTGGCAAATACTGTTTGAAGCTACTAGCGATGACTAGTGTATGAACAAAAGAGTTCTTAAGGCTATACTTTACAGACCTTTGCGTAGGGAATATATTTTCATCTGTAATCGGTTTGGTTTCTTCGATAGGAGCGGCAGTTCATGTAGTAGTACTATGGTTAAATACAGATAGATTTATTTTTGATTCAGGTATTCAGTCACACGTTCTGTCTTCTCAAAATGAACAGTTTAACTGGACTTCACAAGGCTAATGAGTAATGTTAATAGTTTATATCGGTAGAAATATCACACAGACTCTAAACGTATCTTGTTGAAACGGGATTTATCTCAAAGTATTTTTTTTTCCATTTTGTAGCTACAACTGGGTCATACTGATAGCAATATTTATTACTTGTATGGTATGTGTTACCCCTTAAGCCCAACAAAAAAAATGTATTTGCATGTTTGTGTAGAGTTTTCCTAAAAACTGTCACCACTACTGAAAGAGAAATGTTGAACAGATCAATATTCGGTATGCTGGTACATAAAAACAAAGCAGAAGAAATTCCACTTTTATCTCGAAGCAGTGATTCCAAACAATCCTTTGGAGTTTGCCACAGTAGCTGAGTTAAGCAGTTCCGTTGAGCAGTTCCTAGGGTGAGGAAACTTGGAACGCGTGTTTAGTGTTAAGCGGTTCACCAGGTAAGATCCACCATAAACATCGTAATTATCCCTACTTGCTACTGTGATGCAGCCTGGAGTCCAGTGGTGATGTGGGAGCGGGGAGGGAGGCGAGGGGTGACCAAAACAGAGGGTTTGTTCCACATAGAAAAATAATTTTAGGTAAGTATTCTATTGATCCTCAACTCGTATACCTCTTACTAAAGAGCATTTTATGCTGCATTAGTCTGCTAAACTATGTGTATAGAAAAATTGTTCTTTTCAAACACCTGATTTGAAAACAAGTGCTTATAACTGTTTAACAGAACTCAGTACTTACCGGTGTATCATGAAAAAAGTAAATGCTATATAATACCTCTGTAACTATGTAGAAAGTAAAAATATAACACAGAATCAAAATGCAGAGATTTTTTTATATGGCCTTGAATAAGGAAAGCTTGAAAGAATGTTAATAAACATGTTTTCCACTTTAAGTATCAAAAGCAGTTTATTGAACTTCTGCATTGCTTGCCTTCATGGTGTACTCCTCTACGTTTATTACTAAGGCTAAAGTATTTTTAAAGATCTGGAACGTGCAGCTGTTCGGATGCCTTAGCAGACGTTAACCTACGGGCGCTGTGTGTCGCGGCACTGCACTCGTCAGTACTGTATGTGGGAGGAGCAAGTTACATAGAACACCTTAACTTTTGTTCGCTTTTGGTTTGAGATGTTTGAATGGGTCTGAGTCTGTACGTGTAGTTTGTACGGGGAGAGGGAGGGAAGACCAGAGTGCCGTTACTGTTTCCTACCAGCGCCCGTGGAGATGCAGTCTGGGAGCCTGCGCTCTGGAAGCCGGAAAACGCCACGTTGTGGGCTTTAGGTGATTCCAGGTGAGATGTTTGCACGTGTTACTTCTGACCGAGTGCACGGTGCAGCTGCGCCCTCCTTGCTTCAGCCTGGCAATGGAAGTCAGTTCTCTGGGGCTGGCTGAGAGCAGAGAACGTTTATTTTTCAGCATGAGACATGGTAAAAGGGTGGTAATGGAAGAGGGATTCATTGTCAAACCGCTGCCACCAGCCATCCATGGGGTTAATGGCACACGATGCGTTGTTACGTTTGCACCGTGTAAAATTCCACTTCAGCTCGCACATGTCTAGTTAGGTCCAAATGTGAAAACTGATTTCTGAAAGCTGAAAGATGTTTCTTAAAATAGGTTCCTGCTGTTCATAAGATAGCAGTGCAGGTGTGCGCGTGTGTGTTTGTAATTGAATTTCAGGCACCCCAAAACCGTGAACTGAAGTAAACTTTGTAGCATACACTATACGTAACTCTGGAGTATTTGCTGCAATGACAAAAACTAAAATTACACTCTTTTTACTAGTTTCTCACCTGCTGTTCTCCGTGCTGTACAGAGAAAATGCATGCAGCAAAGGATATTCGGTTTCCATCCCAAATATACTGTGTGGGTTTTTTTAAAAAAAAAAAACTGTTCAATTTTCTGCATTTCCTGATGGTATTGATGTAAATTTTATTTCAGCAGGCCTTGGCAGTAAACACTGTAGTGATACTCCCCCTGCCATACCTCCCTCGCGCCACAGATAGACTTGACTTGTCTCTTGCCAGCGAGAATGAAAACCAAAGGAGTAGCACTTTGTTATTAGAAATACTTCAGAAGGTTATGTCTTAGCATTTCCAAGTAGAACTTGTGTATTATATTAAAACTTTGTGGATAGATCTTCCCTCTCAAAAGGTATGGCCTGTCCAAATCCACAGGGGAAGATAAATACAGATGTTTCTTTGGGCTATGACCTACTACACTATCCACACGAAGTAGCACCGTGCCCTCGCCACACGCAGCGGACAGCTGACTCACGGGGTTTTTTTGCTTATGTGAAGTCCGTTAGGACCTAACTTCAGTCTCTAGCTGTCTTCCAGAATAGGATGTTGGTGCTTTAAAGAGGTTCATACTTGACTGCCTAGTTGAAAAAGAATTCGTAAGTAGTTGTAAGTAGTGTCTGCAGATAAGAAGTGTTTCATGGGACCTCTGAAGCCTGTTGTCTCTCTGCATAAAACAGCATGGGTGTCGCTGGCAGTTACCACAAAATATTACCTGTGTGACCAGAATGAATAGCTCCTTACAAAATAAGCTTGCAGCAAACCTTTCATCACATAATGAGCCATGAACAAACTACGTGGAAAAGGAGCCAGAAGCGGACGGGAATTAAAACTTGCCCTCAGAGGGGAAGGTAAGCTTTCATTTGTTGGGGGCGTGTGGGAAGACTCCGGTAAGAAGCAGCTGGAAGGAGGTGATGGGTCTGACAAGCGGTGTTCTTGACAGGTCAGTAATCGAGGAATGGAGAAGATTTAAAAAGCAAAACAAACTCCCCTCAACCAAAAGTGCACAATGCTGGGAGAGGTTCAGGGCCAGTATTTGAACAGACGGTAACAACGCGTACCTACACGCAGAACAATATAATGAATGTTAAAAATTGGATAATGTCTAAAAATGCAATGCTGTCAGCAGTTCAGAATACTTAGATGTTTCCTCTACTGAATTCTAACAGAATTCTAAATAACACCTTCATTATAAAAGTAAAACCCTCTGAAAGGCTAAGTAATAGCGTCTGCTATAATTAAAATCTGCCTATGAATTATTGTGGTGCAGAAAATAAGCACACTGACAATTAACTTCATTAAGTGTGTTTCACAGAAAGCGACGGCCTGATTAGAATGGCCTGGAAGTCGGCGTTTAAAACTTGTCAGGCCCTGATATTCTGCACATAAATGCAGCTCTCGCCATCTTCCGCTGTGTGCCACGCACCCGAAGAGGCGTAAGTAATTGGGCACAGAAGCAAACCTTCAGCAAGTGCAGCAATTCAGTCAATAGAGAATGATCTGAGTTTGAGGAGAGACTGCACGGCTTTGGAACTACCGTTATACGCACCCTGCAAAGCAGTTCTGCCTCTTCTCTGTACTGCTCTTAGTTTGCACATCTTTCCTACTCCTTTCTCCTCATCTATTTCTTAACATGTTAATCTAAGTTCTGTTCTAATGTCAGTTCTGTTCTCTTATCCAAGCCTTGAATAAAGAAGTATAAATAAGCTACAACAGGAAAAAAAGGAAAGGTGGGGGGAGAGGGGCAGGTGCTGGGCTTCCTTACGTTTGGGAACTGCTGACGTGAGGAAAGATGCAATGCTGCCGCTGCACAGGAGCAGAGTGCTTTTTTATAAAATGGCAGGCGTTGCGAGCCACAGTGAAGGAGATTGGGAGCTTGAGAGCTCTTCTGGGAGCCGATGGGCCAGCAGGTATTGAAGACAGCTGTATACAAGTGAAGTTTCTAAAAACCACGGTGTTTTTCATGGACTAGCAAGAGAGTAAAAAAGGAACAAACTGTGAGCACAAAACCCACGAGCACGACACAGATCAGGCATCTTCGCTGCCGCTGCGTATGAGTCCTTGTACTAACTAACTCCTGAGCGGTAGAAGCGTGGGAGGGGGTACAGTCCATGAACGGTGAAGTGGCTGGAACCGTACTGAACGATACAACGTGGGACAGCAGGCAAAACCCTAAGCGGTGCAATCCTGCACGTTGCAAGAGGAGGACAAGGGGTACGAAGTATGGCACAGGCCTCGAATTCCTGTGATAAACGCAGTTATGAGCATGGACCTTCGCAGCGTCTGAGACCAAGCGGTGATTTCTCCTCACAACGTTTTTGTGAGGGAAAAAATATTAATGCAAACTTCTGACCTAGGTCACAATTTAGCGTTCAGACCTTTAGCACAGGAAAATAAACCTTTGATTTAAATTGTCTATTAATGTGGAAATGGGAGTNAAGTATGGCACAGGCCTGAAATTCCTGTGATAAACGCAGTTATGAGCATGGACCTTCGCAGCGTCTGAGACCAAGCGGTGATTTCTCCTCACAACGTTTTTGTGAGGGAAAAAATATTAATGCAAACTTCTGACCTAGGTCACAATTTAGCGTTCAGACCTTTAGCACAGGAAAATAAACCTTTGATTTAAATTGTCTATTAATGTGGAAATGGGAGTTAAATATAAAGTTTGTTGACAGTCCAGGTTATTCAAGAAAGGTCACTGAGGCAGACTCTAGCAAATCGGGCACAGTGACACCATTCTGCTGTGGAAATTCAACAACACGTGCATTTGAAAAAGTCATTTGAGCAACACCTGATTGTTACCAAGAAACAGTACACAAGTGACATACAGATGCCTGCCTCAGGAGAGGGGAATTGATCAGAAAGGAACAACGTTAAAATAAATAATAAACGGGATGAAAATTTCTTGGTGCACACTGCTAATGGCTACTCCTGCTACAGATGGCATTACAGTGAATTCCGTTTATGGGCTCGCTACAGAAAAGCGTCAGGGATGGACACCCTTCCCCCCCACCCCCCCACCTGGAAAAAAATAAACCCCTTCAGTCAGAAAGCAAGTGCAATTTTAAAGTGGGTTTAGACAAACGTTAGCTACAGAGCAAAACACGGATTCACACACTAATGTAATTTTATCAGGGACGCGAGAGGTTTACATCCTGTGTACTAGTTGCTACTAAATGTAAACTTTCCTAGCGCTGTGGGCTTGCCAGAGCTGTAAGATACGGTCCGGATACAAAGCAGCTTGTGTACTTGGGGGAGGTAAACACTTGGTATATAAAGGTTTTAGTTAGACCGGGAGCCAGTGACAAGCAAAGGAGCAGCAGTGGGTGCAACGCTTACACTGAAGATGAAGGTGCAGGGGAAGACAGGGGAGAACAAAGGCATTTTAATAGCAAATGCCCAAACAGCATGTACCTCTAACTGGCAGTGCCAGGACTGACAAAAGCATCGCCTTAGCTAAAGATGATTAACTGCCTGTGGTCCAGGCTTTTCTTTCTTTCCCCACCCCACAAGCTTCCAGGGCTCACTGTCCATCTCACCAGCGCTGTTTGCTTGCAGGGCTGTGTTTTCAGAGCACGTGGGTAGCAGGAGTACCAAAACCCAGGCAGAATTCTTCTGGGCTAACAGAGGCCTTAAATCCCCTCCATTTCCCATTCGAGGAGAGCGCATTCTTGCCCCAATGAACAGATCACGTGGCAAGGGTCTCCTCCAGCTTCAGTTTCAGGGATTGCGTATTAGGTATTCACGGGGCAGGGGACCCCCCTCTCCGTGGAGCCAGATAAACGCAAAGTTAAGCAACGAGAAACCATCTCTTAATTTAAGGAGATGTGCCCCAAAGGCGTCCTGGCCTTTGACTGAAGTGATATTATCGTACTCTTTCTGTCTTACAGAACTTATGTCTAGTACTAGCGTAGTCAGCCACGCGCCGACCAAGGGCCTCGGAGGACTCCTGTGCGGACGGAAAAAATTACCAACAGTCTGATTTTGTTTGGTTGGAATAAATTTATTTCATCTGTCTGTAAACAAGGTGTTTTTAATAGTTATGGCATTTTTTGAAATGCATATTAAATCAGATGAGTTAGACTGTATCCCAGATGTAACAAAGTGCAGGGAAAGAAATGGACAAATCAGCAACGAGAATTTGTTTAAATCTGTACATTATCCACAAGGCCCAACAACAGAAGCAAATACTAGAATGTCCCTAAAGTAGTGCCATTCGAAAGAAACCCTCGCAGTCAGTTAAAATCCATCTCACAATAGCAACAGTTCATTTTTTTTTTTTAACAATAGTATGGCACAGAATACATATTAAAAAATTCATCACAAGACAGCCAAGTCAGTTATTCCAACCAATACCATCTCCCATTTATTCTTTTGTATACAGAGTTCTGCAGTTCTCTTCAAATGGACATACAAGTTAGTACCGTGCCTGAACTGAGAGTTTGGTTACAGACGTTTCAGATGACTCGTGCACAAGGCAGTTGACTCCATAATTTCTGCAGCAAGGGTGTGACAGGCCAAATGAGGATTTTAAATTTGAAATGGCATCATTTTGACAGTTCTGCTTTCAAACTACCAACCTTCATCCAAACAGTGGCTTCAGAGCAGCAAAACTCTTTAGCAGTGAGTGAGCTGGCAGAAAGACTGGAGTCAGTCAGAGCTCCCACTGTAGCTGAAGGTGGCAGTTTTCCACAATGACACTGCAGTTTCATATTAAAAAACAAAGACAACAAAAAACCCCACAACCCCCAAGCTGCAAATCAAAATTGGTCCTATGAAAAACTGAAACCAGACACACTCCAGATGGTTATGCTGGGCTATCTAATGTCCACAGTGGCAGCCTTTTATGGTTCAACTACAGAACAGGAGCTGGCAAAAAAAAAAAAAAAAAAAA